>APFE030062083.1:0-17522 GCA_000404065.3 Pinus taeda | reverse complement strand
CTTGAAAAAAATAAAGAGGTACTGGTCAGCAATGACTAGGGAAAATTGGGAAGAAAACTTGAAGAAACTTTATTGGTAGCAAGTCGCTCTTGAACATGACACTTTCTCTTCGCATCCGAGTCGAGTTGGGTTGTTCCGTTCACTGGTCATATCACCATTGGTCCGTCACACCATCCATCTTTGGGGTTAATGCTACCAATCCATCGTCAGTGTCGCCGATATGTTCAAGAGAAGTCGCTCAGAGAATTCACCTGTGTCTCATCCACTGCAATACATTCATGCTCCATTCTTTCATGACTGCCATCCTGAACCCTGTATCATCAGATCGTTTTCACCATCAAAATCATTTGCTCCTTTCTGTGTCATAGATGTGGGATTCATCAAGGCCTTCCTACGATGGGTCACTTCTTGTCGACATCAGCTGATTATCCAAGAATTTGACTTAGGAACAACCCATTTCAGTACTTTGAAGCTTGCATGCCTCAATGGCAAGTTTCTCACTTTCGGCGACAGGTTTACATCAATGGACTTCGACTGAGAGATTTTACATGGTGTTTGATGCCACGTCCTTTTTCACACCACGCAAATTGTAGTGCAGTACCTTGAGGGTCATTGTCATTATTGGTGACTCCTCTCGCGCATGTTAACAACTTACATCATTGGCTGGTAATCATGCGATTTCTTTCCATGTTCGACTCCATAACAATTTTCACATGGATTGACTTGTACTCCAAGTGAAGATAGAATGAGTTTTTAAGACCTCGGATCTAGTTTCATCCATCCAGGCTGCGATATATTCAGGAATATAAAGACATCAAATGTAAATAATTGTCGAACAGATGATCATCCAAATCAAAGGATGATGACTCCGTCTGAAGCATCAGTCTGCTACACAGCCAGTTGTCTATCCTATGTACATGAAGGTGAATTTATAAAGCTCTGCATGGGAATGCCTGCCTTAGTTAGATCATGAAAAATGTTATGAAGATAATGTATTATATTGTATCTTATTATAGGTCACCTCCCGGCTCAAAAAAAATTCGGATCCTCATGATAAAGCATTTCACTCGACATCAAAATATTAACGACCTCATGCTTTAGGGGGCAATTGTTATAGACATTTTGGGCACTGCAACCCCAATCATAAATGTCCATAAACTAAGGGCTCCTAAGTCCCTAAAAGTGTTGCTTCACTACCTAAAGGAACAAGGTTAGCTGATTACATCATCTCCCAGAAATTCTCCATAGACAACTGCTCAGAACTGGTCAAAACTGGACCATACTGAATGCCCAATGCAGAGGGTGTGATGCATCTCACCTTGTACACACGGGAGGTGCGATGCATACTGAAAAGTCCTTCTATAGGGTGCGATGGACGAGAATAGACAAGTGGCGGAGATAGTTTGCTAAGTGGATGATCAAGGAATCTTCTAGAAATTCCTCATATGACACTTGCCCTTAGAATTCTCCCAAGGATGAGTAAGAGATCAATGAAATCTCCAAGTGGAGCCAAGACCTATCAGTGGAATGACACTAATCAAAAACCTAGAGTTGACTCACACCTCTGCAAATATCTATATATGGATCCCTCATCCCAGAGATCCAAAGGTTAGAAGCTGGGTAGACGAAGAAGAAGCGGCAAAGATCTATCAGGAAGGGGAGGAATCAAGTTGGGAACCAAGCGCAAGACTATGGTTGGTATCCTTTGTTCCACTCTTATCTATTTTCATAAAGGAAAATGAAAGGTAGTCCTTACTTGTTTGTTTCTAAGATAGCTACCAGTCTTAGTGGGAATAGTAACTCTGAGTGGACACTATTCCTAGTAACACCAGGTGCATGTCCTCAAAAATAATGTTGTCTGGAAGGAGCAGGGTCTGGAGTGAACTCTTGGTCTCGTCAAAGTCCTTGGGCACTCTAGCCTTTCCTTTCCATGGGGGGACATAGGCGGGAAACTTTGTGAAGGGGGGTAGGGGGTGCATAGGCTTAGCTTCCACCACCATGCCTTCGTCCTCATTTTCTATGATAATCAGGTCCTCCAGGTCTTCTTCTTCTTCATTGGTCACAATGGTGACGGCTTTCCCCTTGTCCTTCATTGTCAGCTTGGTGTGCAGCAGGTTTTGCGGGGACACACGTATAAGGACCAATACTTGTTTGTCCTTCTTGGGTCTTGGCGTACAAGGTGATTGCAATATTTCTGCCACAATCTTGGTGCCTTCCAAAGCATCCCCCACAGTTAGGGCCTATGCGGTGTTTTCGATAGTCATTTCGGTTATCTCCATAACATCCTCAATTGATGCCATCGTATCTATCCACAAATATCGCACTCATGAACTTAGGGGCTCAATCAACACTCGACACCTAACAATCAGGGCTCTTCTCAATAGCTCAATTCGAAAATGACCAAGTGTTTTTTGGTGGGCAGCCCTTTGTATTTTACAGCGCGTTTTGAATTCAACCATTCCCCCCCATTCCGATTCATTAATGCTCCCTTGGCGGAAAATTTTCCCAAATCTTGACCATAAATCGTGTCTTAAATGCCTGTTGCCCACTACATTTGGCCTCAAGTTGAGCATCCAATCGTGAATAATGACTTCAATAGTCACTTTGTGGCCAACCTGCATGGCATCACTGCCCCCCCGCAATGCGTGGTCGATGACCTTGCGACTCTTTTCTTCTGCGCGCAGATCCAACATTGCTCAGCTCTCAGGCAAAATAGTTTATAGTCTCGTGCTTCCTTTCAACTTCTTGGAGCGCTAAGACTGTTACTCCCTCAGCTACATGGCCACTCAAGGCTATAGGTCTGCTTAGTAGGACACCGCTAATGCCTATAATCTAACAGAACTGCATATGAAGTATAGAAACAGGCTCTGAAGTATTTTTCATGAGGACATGTAATTGCTTCAACTTGGGGGAGATGTTGGGTGTAGGTTTTGTGCATGTTTTGGAAACCTTTTTCCCCCCATCCTTGACCATTTCACCTATGAACCTGTGGACTTTATATCATAATTACCTTTTTTCCTAGTTATAAGAATCCATTTTTGTTATGACATATTATTTTTCCATTCTTGTTAAATATGAATGAGGTGATATATTTTTGATGGCTAACCAAGGAAATTATGGAAAAAGAGTTCTTTAGCTCTATTTATTTTAGGTGATGTTCCAAATTCCATGGCCAAAGGATGAACAACAGTGTGATAATTCACAAAGGGGTTTTGAGTACTTGATGTTTCAAACCATTGTTGTTACACCCCGAATTGCTGCGACACCTCAAGCATTGTTGTTACATCATGGGATGTTGACTACATCACACCTGTCTAGGACCGTGGGTAATATGCGATAGGACAATTGTCATAGATTGTATTATCTATGGGCAGTTAAGGAATTAAGACAGTTGTGATTTTGAGAAATGCTAATGATTTTGAAGACTGTTTATCAGACACTGATGAGATAATGGACTTAGAGGAGGTCACACATGATGGCTTGTAGTACATCAATTGATCGATGGTAACAATCTTCCCTTCATGGAGGAAGAACATCTTGCTAAACATGCAAATGTGATGACTCACATAGCATATGTGTAACTACAACCTAAGAGAATGTTTTAATCCAAAGGGGAATCAATGACTTCGATGTCAACATGGACAGTCTTGCCCGCAAGGGTCACTGGAAAATTGTAGTACATGCTAAGGGGCTTGGAGTAGTGTCCATCGCAAGCACAAGAAGTGATGTTGGAGGGGGAAAACTTAGGTGAATTTAGTTGTTTTCAAACAATAGCAGACATCACACAGGTGGATGCGCATTCATCAATAATGCATCTGGAGATGACAACATTATGGATTCTAACTGGTATCTAGAAAGCAACCGATCAAGGAAATTGGGGATGCTCTGATGTATCAACTTGGAAGACAATCAAACAATCGTCGGAAGGATCTACGGCACCCAAGGAAGTTAGTATAAGTTTCTTTTGGGATGGGCATAACTGGAGGACTTCCAGCATCGACATGGCAGCAAGTGATTGTGCCAAGTCATCTACTATATTGTATGTATGGGAAGCTCTATTAGAAGTCAAATTCCGACATTATGGTCCTTTTGGGATATTAGGAATGGCCTCAACCTCAAGTTGAGGGATGTGTAAAGGACCATTTGGTGTCATAAGACGCTCAACAGATACTTTGGTTCTGGACTCGGTAGCAGATGAAGTGGAGGGCTTGTCATATTGGCATGACCATGTTTGTAGGTTGATATTGGAGGGGTTAACCTCATTAGAGTTCATCATAAGGATCTGGTAGTCACCAGTACCAGAAGATTGGGGGAGGTTGGCTGCTTGACCTAGTTGGGGTTGAGCAGCAACAAATCCTTACTAAGAGAAAGGATTTGTGAGCACTGTGGTTGAGGTAGTGCAGGATTCTGAGGCGATTGTTGACCTCAAGAAGATTCTTGAGCTTCCCACATTTGGGGCATCTGAGGTAAGAAAGGACACTCATGTGTATAGTGGCCATGTACACCACAACATGCACAAGGCTTATTCGTATGAATAGCCTTGTTCTGCTTGGGTTGGTCGCCCTATTGTTGGTTATTGCTGTTGGACTAGTTCCCTGGGGTTCACTAGGCTAGTTACCCTTGTTACCTTTCCCCTTATTCTTTTTCTTCGAATTTGGGGGATTGGTAGCACTCTGCTATGAAAACACCTAGCCCTAATGGGGTGTTAAATTGGCAACTAGGGCCAAACTCCATGTGGGTCATCTTATTTATGGCAGCTGATATTTTTATTGGATCCCTCTTGTCGAGAGGTGTAGGATTGATCCAAATATCATCAAATTCCGATAAGTATTTATGAAGATATGAATTTATTTTGTTTATGTAAATATTATCAAGTCGACCAACTCTTATGTAGGCTCTAGAAGCCCAAATGTCATGTCCATTCAATCATCCGCTTTTAGTATAAATAGAAGAGGATTTGAAGTCATTTGGCAACTCACCTCAAGTGATCTCCTCTCCACGTCTTGGGTTTTTGGAGAAGGAGATTCACTATGTATTACGCTGGCCTAGTATGATGATGCCCTAATGGAGAATCTAGTCATAAATACTCAGGCATATAAGGATGATCTACACTGTCCAAAAGTCTGATACGCTTGCCCTAAATCTAAACATGGCTATGGAGGAGAAGCCTATATGCAGCAAGAAAAGGCTCTTCATTCGGTCTATCGTGGATGAAATGATACACCCAAAACATAGTCAAAAGAAGACATCTAACACGCAGTCAAAGAAGACTTATTTTTAGAGTTATAGAAGAAACAGAACTTTGCATTCCTCTCTGGGATTTCCACGTGAACCTTGTACATGTATACAATGGAAGGACTGAGGAACAGAACTCAGGTTTTATGAATGAATTAAGGATCAAGTATATGATTACGCAGGGATAGACCTAGCTAAAATCATAATATATGAACCACGTTGTTTATGAATGATTATAATACGCTGTTCATGAAGGAATATAATACACTGCTCATTGAAGACCTAGCCTCAGTTATCTAAGGACCTGTCTACGGTCTTTATAATACCCTTACACGTAGTTAAAATGAACAGCCTTGAACACAGTCAAGGGAGACCCTTATTACGTTGTCTAGATGTATTAAATGGAAGCCCTAATACGAAGACCTGTAGCCTAATACGCAGGTCATGAACAACATGTAAGGGTAGCCGCAATAAAATAAAGGAAGCCGCAGTCATAAGGGTAGCTGCAGTGATATAAAGGAAGGTGCAGTCAAGACCTGGCATGTATGGGAGCAGATACACACTACAAAAACAATGACGCTGATCTCAGGTGAGTACAGGTTCTTGATGTCAAGGTGTAGGTTCTTTAAACATCACATCGGACCTACCTTCTAAACAACCTAAGCACATTGATATAAATTTATATGAGTAAGCATGCTCTAACACTGTCTCAGCTAAATGGAGATCACGTTAAGTGATTATCTCAGTGTTGCATATATATATATTATATATATATCTATAGATATATATATATATATATTATATATATATATATATATATATATATATATATATATATATATATATATATATATATATATATATGAATATCTTGTCATAATAGCCATAATGATGAACAGCAGCAATGATAGAACTATGATGGTCAAGATATCCTTGGTATGCCTATAAAAGGACTCAACATAATGGAAATAATAAGGATGAATAGTCTTAGATCATAATGATAGAAGCAGCATCATGGGAATGTCAGTAAAGGGCAGCATGAAAATGCATGATGCAGCATGATGGTGTTACACAGTAAGGTGCAGCAGATGAACGAAATGGATAGGTGAAGTTGTCACCTTGGAGATTTAGTTGAAGCAGAATGTCTTCAACTGATCTCATAATTATAAGAAATGATCTATGCTCAGATCCAGATAAGTCAAAGTGTTGAATTTTGTTGTAAATTTATTATCTCTCTCTCTCTCTCTCTTTCTCTACTGAACTTTGAATATAAAAGAAGATTTGATCAAAGGGTTTCCCCACACATTGTGGGGTTTGTCCCTGACTCGTGCCATATCTTGTGTCCTCTTGTCTTGTCTTGTCTTCTGCGTTTTATATTTATGTTCTATCTGTATTTTATCTTAATGCTAATGTGATTTCTAACTGTGAAAATTTAAATAAATTTCTCTAGCATAGAACATACCTAAACTTAAAAGGGGGTGGTGGCTGTTGGGGCTGAGGATGAATGGGAGGCTACGACGCTAATGCTTGATGGGATGGAATAGCCAAAGCATAATGGAGGCATTGGTTATGGAGTTGGATGAACACCACATGTGGAAGGATCAAACATGGTTGGTAGGATCCTCTCCAACAATACCCTCACACTTTATTGTGTCTAAGGGAAGCTTAGTCAGCATAGAGGGCCAACCAACATCATGGTCTATGGGGTCATTTATTAACTGGTTGAAATCTGGTAGACTTAACCCAGCCATAAAGGGGAGCATGGGGGCTGCCAGAACTGTTCCTAAGACTATTCTGCTTAATGTGACCAATGGTACAGAACTAGAGCCGACACTAGGTTGGGTTCCTGCACTAGCTATGGGTCCAGACATGGTGATGATACGTGGTGAAGGAGGGTCAGAATTAGATGAGGAATGAGATGAACCAGTAGAAGAGTTGGTATGGGGACTTGGAGGGATATGAACTCGAACCTGATGGGGAGGAGTAATATGCCTAAGCAGAAACTAGGGGCGAAGGCCTAATATTTTCCATGACACACACCTTGGTGGTGCAATGATGGTAGGACACACAAAACACAAAAATGGTGAAGGGAGATTCAGCAATATATCTTTATCTTGATGCAGTGAGATACATTTATTTTGTTAAGTCTTGGCCTAGTGGTGTAAACCATGTGCCCTTCACTTGAGGTGTGCTTGTGTGTATGAGTGTATTAATTGATTAATCCCAGATCGTGTTTGTAAAAAAGAAAAAAGCTTTCTGAAAATAAACTAAAACTAATAATAGGAAATGAATAGGAAAACAATTGACTAAACCCCACCAAAACTGCGTTTACAAAAACTGTACGGCTTGGTGGCCAAATCGATGGAAAATACACTAAAATGGTCAAGAGATATAAATGTCAATGTGATGGGATAAAGTGACACTAAGCTGCTGGAAAGTGATGCAACTACAACAAAAAGCCAGAGAGTAATATCGCTACAAAAGGATAGGGAGATGGCTAAAACAACTAGGGCAACTAATGGGACCCTATGGGAAATGACCAAACACATTTAATTTTGAAATGATGGATGATAGCAACCTATCTTAATAGATATGAAACAACAGATTATAGATCTGGAAAATGTCGCTGAAAGCGCTGCAAAAACTTAGACTACTCACTCAACTAAACTCCTAGAAAGGTGGAAGGGTACTAGAAGCCCTAAGGGAGGTGAAATTTGACTTTGACGAGTAAAATAGAGTGGATCAAGGCCTAAGCAGGATGAGACAAAGGTCAAACACCCAATAGACAGCTATCTACCAAACCCAAAAGCAGATCTGAAAAAACCGTAAAACCCGGAAATTGTAGGTACTGAACCGTTTCTCCGCAAGGATTGTAATTTAGGCTGAAAGGTGTGTTTTGAAACCTAGATCATACTTCTTGGGCTAAAACTGTGACTTTTGTTCTGTGGATCCTGGTTGGAAAATCTCGGAAAAAAGTGTCGCCTTTGTTGCAGCTGGTTCCTGTGACCTATAGAAATGACCAGAAATCTTGTGGAAGTCAGAAATTTATCAAATCTAGAGTTAAAAAACTAGGAAATATTAATATTATTGGAGAAGTAGAAACCTAGGCTGAAAACGAAAGGTCACCCAGGTTTTTGGATTCGAGGTATAAAACCCAGTGGAGTTGCCAATTTTTTTGTAGTGTTTTCTTCTCAAAGATGTATGAAAAGAACCCTCTTAAGATTATGGATGACAAAAAATCTCAACAATATAAATGGCTACTAAACATTATAGATCTATAACAACTGATAGAAACAAAAACTACCAAAGTCTGGATCTATGCCACAATTATAGCTACACAGCAAAAAGAAAGACTAGTAACTCCAATCATCCAATGGAAACAAGATATACAAAGAATAGTTTTATTATAACACCAATGAAGGGAACAAATAAATGTTACCAGTCCCCCTCTATGGGATGGGTTCTTGGCTATCCTCAAACGTCATCAACTTGTGTAGAGTCTCTCTCCTCTACAGTGTGTAAACCCAACAAAAATATGGTGTGCAACAATGAAAATAATTAGAGTTACAACAGTGAGTGCAATAATGAAAATAATCAAAAGTGAATAATGAATGGAAAACCCTATCTATATATAACAAATATTAGAAGTTATCCTCAAAAATGAGCAATAATAAATATAATTGATCCCATTCTTGGAATATTTAATAATATATATTTATTTAGGAGGAAAAAGTATTTTAACTTTTATTGTAGAAATAATAAAATAATAACATGATATATATTCATCATCTCAAGGAATTAGAGTTTAAGGAATAATAAATAAGGATTTATTTAATTATTCCTAGCGAAAAAGAGGATTATAATATAAGTCAAAATATATAAGAACAAAGCAATAAATAATTAATTAGTGAAATAATATAATACATAAATTCTAATAGAGAAAAATAAGATAAATAATAATTTATCTATTTATTTTTCATAATTGGGTCAAATATGACAACGAATAATAATTGGAGAATGGTTTAATTAATTATTCATAGAAGAAAATCAAATAAATAGTGATTTATTTAATTATTCTTCTTGGGTTTAACTATAAATTACTTAACAAAGGTGGTTTATTAAATAATTTCTCACAGTGAAAGAAATTTTAGTATGGTAAAATTGGCTTTACATGATGTACTTCGATCCGTCTAGTAAATTAGGCAAGATGATCAATTTTTTCGTGATAATAGTAACAACAATAGGCCTTGTATTTAGAACCTGTTGTAACGACTTATATTCACTCTCGATATTGATCAGCATGAGAATTGTGAGATTCTCATGACTAATCTATTTCTTATTTTAGGTATGTGTATCTTATAAAGGGGACTCGATTTGATATAAACACAAACGGACAGTATCGTCATTTTTCTTATGTAATTCATAACCCTTTTAATACAAATAATAACATTGTTGATGTTTTTATAGATGTGGTGTTGAGACTTTACTAATTCACATTTCATCCATGTGCCCTACTAGGGAGGAAGGTCCCTCCTCTTTAGCACAGATTGCAGCAGTAGAAGTAGCACAGTGGTAGATTAATTATTGTTCCTTTCAATAAGTGTGAAGTTATTTCTGTTGTCGTGTAATTTTCAGAATGGGTTTATTTCTGTTTCTAGATTTCTGATATGTTGTCACACAGGATTGATTTGAACATAATATTCGACCAGTCGGCTTATTTAGTGGTGTTTTGTGTGGCGCGCTTTTTCATTAGTAATATTAAGTGTGGTTTCATTTATGTAGAATGGTTTTGATTTATGCATGAGTGTTACTTTCTGCAATTAAATTCAACGACATTTGTTTTTGTATTTTATTTTTACTCTTGGTTGAAGTGTATTGGCACAAACACTGCATACTCCTTTGAAATAAATAGACCTACCCTAGGTTGACAATTAATGGTTGTGATTGAGTCATATTAACGGTGATTAAATTGACTTAACATGCTATGCCTCAACTCACCTATTTAGGTAGTCAAACATTGTGATGATGTATCTTTCTCCTGTCTTCTTTCCTAGTGGCGTAATTGGTCCCATGAAGTCTATTTCCCACTTATCAAATCCCTGTAATGGCACTTGTGGGTTCAGAGGTGATTCATCCCCTTGTGATGGCCTCCCCATTCTATGACATACATCACACAATCTGCAATAATCAGTGGAATCCTTATGCACAGTTGGCCGCCATAGCCCATCTATCTTTTGTGCAATTTCTCTTCCTGCATAATCTGCTCCCTCAATTTCTCCATGTGCTTCAGTGAGGATACTTTTCCATTCATAATTTGGGACATACCTATGCAGTACTTCATCTGATACCATTTTATATAAGTTCCCTGCAATTAAAAAAAATCAGCTACCTTGACCACCAATTATTTCTTTTGCTGCATTGTATACCCTTCAAGAGCTATACATGTAGACAAGAACTGGATTATTTCTACAAAGTGTTCATCAGTGACGTGTACAAGAAAGAGTTGCGCATTAGGAAATCCTTCCTCCATATTTGTAGGCTCATCACCATTCTCAATCCACGAGAGGTGATCTCGTCCAGCATTTAATCCCCTTGGCTTCACAACTACTTCCAATTCATATTCTTGAAAGAGTAGCAACCATCTACAAATCCCCCCCCCCCCGAAAAAAAAAGGCTTGTTGACCATGTATTTCAAAGCAAAATGGTCTATGTCCATTTTGAAGTGTGCACCCAACAAATAGTGCCTGAACTTTTGGAGCATGTACACCATTACCAATCATTCGTGCTCCATGGTAGAGTATTTCCTTTTTGCCTTAGATAACTTCCTGCTTGCAAATGCTATCGGATGGTCAATATCACCTGCGCCTAGTTGGGTTAGCACAATTCCTAATGTGATGTAGGATGCATTTACATGGAAGCCAATGAACACTAGAATAGGCATTGCGACCATTTTTTCCTTTAATACATCCAAACTCTACTGGAAATGGTCATCCTTCTTTAGTAGTCTCTCGGTGGACGCAGTTATTTGCACATATGCTTTGATGAACTTCCTATAATATCCTGTATGGCCCGATGTCATGTGTAACTATTTAACATTCCTTGGAGGCTCCAAATTGATAAACACTAAAATTTTGGTAGGGTCCACCATCAACCCCTTCTTATAGACAGCATGGCCCAAGGGTATCCCATATGATATGTAGAATAAGCACTTCTTCAGATTGAGGGATATCTAATACTTCTGACAAGTACCCAACATTAGGAAAATACTTGCAACTTTATTTTTCACTAACCTAAACATTGTCCAATCGTCAAAGTAAACCTCCAAAAACTTATGAATAAACTCTTTGAAAGCTGCAACTACCACCCTAGAAATGATATTAGGGGCATTCTTAAGTCCAAAGGGCATGAATGTATACTGAAAAAAACCCTATTTTGTAGCAAAGGTAGTCTTACTCTAATCCTCTGGAACAATTTTGATCTGATGATACCCTGACAACCCATCGGTAAATGAATAGGCTTCCTAACCTCTAACTTTCTCCAATACTTCATCTGTGAATGGCGTAGGGAATCGATCATGGACACAAGCATCATTCAACTTCCTCAAATCTACATATATTAGAATTTCACCCTTCATCTTCTTTTCCTTAGCGACCATAGGACTAACCCAGTGTAATTCTTCTATAGGCTCAATAATTCCAATTGTGAGAATCTTATCTAATTCTTCACGCACTTTTTCCTTGTACTTACGATTCAACTAGTATGGGTGTTATTTCATAAAATATGAAAATATCAACGATTTTACCCGTCCGGACTCAGTAAACTAATCAGACAGGGAACATAGACACTACAACTGTATTCAGTATTAGAAAGTGGGATTTGGCAGTAGTCGTTCCCTTGAACATGGCATTCCCTCAGATAAACCTTCCTTGTGATGGCCTCTCAATATGAATCCTACCATCCTATGAGTTTTAGCCTAAATACCCCAATGTTCTTGCATATCCGTATCTTAACACTCTTTGGTGTTCATGAGTCTAGTGTTGCATGGTTAAAACCATTGTCTTGCCTTCTATTGTTCAAGGGTTAACCTTTTGTTTCCTCCATCAACCCATCAAGCATATCCTTTCATCATGCCCTCTGTTGTTTAGAACCAATGCTCAAAGATTCCTCAAAAAACAAATCATTCTTGTCCTGTCTTGTGTCTATTGTTGTAGGACACATTATTGCCTACCTTTTGATAGGTATCTTCCTATCGACTTCAACACTCTACCTAGGAAGACAGCCTAGAAACACATTCAGTGCCTTGGTACTTGCAGACATTAGTGGCAGGTCACTTTGCGTTTAATCAGGGGTTTTCATTATTGGCTCCGGGTTAAGCGATTCTATGGGTGTTAGATGACAAAAACATCTTTCACAATTGTTAGATTGTACTATGCATCTTAGAGACCATCACCATTATTTGGTGGCCTTCCTTGTGTCTATTAACGGTCTCCATTATTGACTGTGTTAATCAGAATGATGCCGTTTGCACTGTCGACATTCAACACATATATTCACATGTACTCGATCTATGTGTTTTCAGTGAAGTGGAAATCAAGACCTTTAGGTAGAGGCTTGCATCACTCAACCTTGCTTCCTCTCCCAAGTTGCATATATTGTTTTTTGGAGACAGTTCCATTTCAGAATGATCCTATAATGACCCACAAGATCCACATTGTGCTTATCGGCAGCCCAAACATCGTTCATATCTTCTTTTATTTTAGTAATATCAACTTTGACCATAGCTAGTTTGAGCTATGGAATGCCGAACTCGGAGACATGATTTTAGTTGTTATATTTTATATATATGTTTGTAATTAGGTTTCCTACTGCCCGTATAGCTCTGATCCTCTCTCTCTTTTGTGTCGAAGAAGGAAAATTACAGTTAATTTAAATTATTGGCCATTGTCACAGCCTTTGATCTCTTAATTTAAGGAGGCATCTGTTTATACAACAAAATGACCCCCTCATCAGCTCAGAGCGGGAATGACATTGATAGCTGAAGCAAAGGACCAAGACCACATGCCTTCTGTTTCCACACTAACACTGGCTAATACACTATAACTACTTTATAAAGCTTTCTCTGTAAGCTTAAGAAGCATTAGTACCCTAACTAATTTAGTTTTAGTTTAAGAACAACGTTATTGGATCCTAATGAGCATCTAGAGGTCAAAGGAGCGAATTGACTCATAAATATCTCTATATTCCCTCCTAAATCTACTTAGAAAAGCAAGGAAACATCTCAAGTTCAACCTATTTGTGGGATTTATAAATCCTAATGAAGGAGGCAAATGGGAAAGAGATGAAAAGCATGGCAACATCATTGCTTTTATCTTAAGAGACTCATGGAGGAACTTGGCAACCCTAACTCAATTGCTACATAAGCAAAGCTAGGGCTATGGTGATAGGGGTTAGATCATTTGAAAGGATAACTTACTTGATTGTTGAGCATAGTCTCAAATCTAAGCATAAGAAGTCGGTAAGAAGGGAGAGAGAGAGGGGGAAGCTGGAGGGGTAAGGGAAGGTTGATGTAATAGATGGTTGTAATCACTCTTCCAACATTAATATGGAACTACAGTTGTACTGTCTACTCTGTGTTGTTGGTACTATCATTCATTTATTTGTTTTTCCAATACCTTTTAGCATGAGTAGCTTAGCTATGTGTAACTAGATGTCTTTTATGTATTCATGTATTAGTTATCAAGTTTGTATGCTGTGATTATACTTGTCTCTTCTATGTGCAGGGCTTGATTTGGAGATGGCTTAGGGGACTTCCACCTAGCTGCATTATGGTCTACAACAAATCTACACGGAGGCTTGAGGTAATCCATCTATTTTTCTTTGATAGTTAGTTAATGTTTATGGACATGCATGTAAATTTGTGACAGCTACAGATAATCTTACAGTTTTCCAAGGGTCCCAGGAAGACCCTTGAGGGTATTTCCATTCTCCACACGCCATGTATTTTATCCTATAGCAAGGTGGCTTCGCGCACCTTCGTACCTCACAGCCTGATACCCAGCCTTCACACGGCCCTAACTAGGGGTTGTGCCACACTCTATGTTATTATTCAAGATCTTATTTATCTTCCAGTATTGTTTTAGCACCTTCACCTACTTAAATGTCTTAAGTTATACTTAACAATACAAAACATTCATATAGGTTCGCGTAGTAAATAAATAGTATATTTTCAAATTATATCCAATCATGTATTAAACTAGGAAAAGATACATAGAATTATAGAAAAACTTCTCTTTATTAATTCGTCCAATGATTATAGACTTGCCCTACCCTACGCACTTAGCTGCAGGGGTCCGTGCACTTATTTGCAGACTACTAGGCCTCTGTGCACACAATTGTAGAGCCTTCTCCTACTCCACGACCCACAAACACACTTTACACTTCGACTCAATCACTTAGACTTCTCATTCTTAGTAGTTATTCATTATCTTTCACACTTAGAGACTCGCTCTATTTATACAATCCCATCGTTCACAGACCATGGGTAGGTCTATCCCACCAACATTACCTTACAAAACTAGGGTGGACAACCCTGTGACTCTATCATATTTTCATGCCCTGCGCCCGTAATTCGCAAAGATTTTACAACAATATTTGGTCAAAACTTGGGCTTTAAGCTCCAAAATATGCCTTGGGGGGATTCCATGCCCAACAGGCCCCCAACACAAACATCGTGACTCGCCCTTGAGTCACTCTATCGGTGCGGAGATCTTTGTGCAGAGTCCCTCCAGCGGTTCTCAAATGGTGGCAAGGTTAGCAGCACACTGAGCTGATGCTTGCTGGATCTGCTGCATACGTTGTTTCAATACCTCTATGTCGGAACAACCCTGTGACTCTATCATACTTTCATGCCCTGCGCCCGCAATTCGTGGAGATTTTACAACAAGATTTGGTTAGAACTTGGGCATTAAGCCCCAAAACATGCCTTGGGGATTCCATGCCCAACATGCCCCCAACACAAACATCGTGAATCGACCTCGAGTCACTCTATCGACACAGAAATCTTTGCGTGGAGTCCCTCCAATGGTTCTTAAACTGCGACAAGGTCAGTAGCACATTGAGCTGCTACTTGTTGGATCTGCTACATATGTTGTTCCAAGACCTCTGTGTTGAAACAACCCTTTGACTCTATCATACTTTCGCAACCCACACCACAATTCGCAGATATTTTACAACAAGATTTGGTCAAAACATGGGCTTTAAGCCCCAAAACATGCCTTGGGGGGATTCCATGGCCAACGGGCCCCCAACACAAACATCATGACTCACCCTCGAGTCACTTTGTCGGCATGAAGATCTTTGCGCAGAGTCCCTCCAACGGCTCTTGAACTGCGGCAAGGTCAGCATCACACTAAGTTTTTGCTTACTAGTTTTGTTGCATACGTTTTTCTAAGATCTCTGTGTCGGAAGTGCTTCTCTGCATCAGTGCATGAATCCCCTGCATTTGTGCATGCTTGCTTTCAATTTCTGCTGTGATGGTGAAGGCCTCGTCGATCCAACATTGAACACATGCCTTCAGGACTACTTCCTTGTGTCATGTCATGTCCACTTGCTCTTTTAGCGCTTTAGCCTACTACAACTGTGCGAGCCTTTGAGTGAGGACCACCATCTGCCCAGTCCCTCAGACGCTGTCATACTACTGTTGGAGTTCTCGTGCCTCTGTCTCCAAGTGATGGATGTCAGGGTCTTCCTGTAGATTTGTGAGGACCTTAAGTGATTCTTCCAACATACTGGTGTAGTCTGACACTGCACTACCAATCTCCTTTAGTCCCACTGTGATAGCGCTAGTGTACTGTTCTCTAACTTTTGGGTGGGTGTATAGTTGTGCCTTCAACTGCAGCTCAATGATCTGAAGGTTCAACTCTAGCTGGACCTTTGTCATTTCTTCCCTTGCCTCGCAGACCCCTACTACTAACCTGTGGATCAGCGCCTCTACTGTCATGTCTGCTGGGATGGCTAACTCTAAGACGCTTTGGCAAGCATCATCTATTACCTGTACCAACTGTTGGTTCTACAACACCACTTCATCGTGCTGCAAGCTCGGTTATTTTATATTGATTTTCTACTCACTGATGACTTGCAGTGCATGGCTCTCCCTAGCACACAACTTTGTTGTTATCCTATCCTACAAAACATATAAAGTCTCTTGTGATACTGTAGCCATATTGAGACCGAGACCTTTCAATGCACTAACCGTAGGCTTGTCAGCCTCATTTGATGTCACTAGTGCCCCTTCCGGCAACACTATGGTATTCATCATCTGTGCATGCAACATTTGCTCTGTTGTTGTTGAGACGACTGCGAGGCTGGTCGAAAGGGTACCAACCTAAGGAGGGCACGCCTGTAATTTTTGCAACTGCACTTTGAGGGCCCCCAAGACAATTTGGTTCTCTTGCATGAAATCTTAGAGAGCCTCAGAGGTGACATCGCGCACTGTCTCATCGATGTCATATAGATCACCCTTGGTTAGGGTGATCGAGTCAATAGACAACTTTGATGCCTTGACCTTCTTACATGACCCTGCCCACTCTGTTGGGTGTTGCTTCTTTAACTGTGTTGATGTGGTTTGTGGGTCTGTGCCTCCCTCTGTTGTTTCTGCTTCCTCTGCTTCTTGTCCCTATGAAGGTGTTGTTTTTCCCTTTCCCGCCTTCATGGCTTCCTCCTATGTTGTTGCTGTTGTTGTAGCCTTTTCCTGCTTAGTTTCTTTCTGTGCAGTGTCCCAAGCTGACCGCACTTCTACTATTGCTACTTCCTTACTTCTGTTTTCTACCAACTGTGCAATGTGTAGCTTGGCCTCATCCTTTTTCCTTTGCACTGCTGACTTCTCGATCTCTATGATGTATGGGGTGCACCATTCTGGCGCCCATGCCTCCAATACATTAAAAATGGCACTGTGTGTGGCTACGAGGGGTAGCTTTATCCGCTCTTTGGTCGAGTCATTGAATGCTCTGATATAAATGTTTTGCATGTCCGCATTCAATTATGTAAAACTTTGTAGGCTGTTGTAGATAGTGAGTGACAACCATGGCTTATGGTTGATCCCCACTCTGAGGTTCATCTCCATGAACACCTAGAATAGTTTACTGTCACGGATCCTCTTGGCATCCTTTGTGGCCTAGAGTGAAGTGTACTTCGCAGCCTCTGGTAGGTCCATGTCAATTATAGGGAATTGACTATCCTCTATTAATTCCATTGCCACAAGCACTATGGATAGCAAAATCCATTCTTAG
>APFE030062081.1:57424-121511 GCA_000404065.3 Pinus taeda | reverse complement strand
GTTTGTTATATCTAGAGATGTAATTTTTCTTGAATCATCCAAATATGACAATGTTGTTGAGCGGCAACTTGATCGCTTTGATAGATTCGCAAAAATGAAATCATTTCAAGAATTTGAAAATCAGATTCCACATCTTGAAGGGGGGATTCCTATACTAGATCAACATGTGGAATCTTCTTCTAAAGAAGATTCTCCCCCGTCTGAAACTCCAACAACGGATGATGCTTTAAGTGATGTAATTGATAGAATTGGGAGACTCAATCTTGATTCACTCCCAACTCAATCAACAGAGCAACCTGGACCATCTCAGAAAGGTCCCCCAAAGTGGCTGACAAAGACACTTGAAAGTGTTCATCCTGATGAAATTGGAAAAACAGGAACCAGAAATGCAAATCGACAAAATGGAGGTGATGTAGATGACTCTAATTCACCTATTGATATGGATGTTTCTTATGATTGTGAATTGAACTTGTCTACAGATTTTGAACCAACTTCCTTTAAAGAAGCTGCTTCTCATGATGCATGGAAAGAAGCAATGCAAAAGGAGTATGATGCCCTCATAAAGAACGACACCTGGAAGCTGGTTGATCCTCCATTTGGAACCAAACCAATTGGCTGCAAGTGGGTCTACAAGAACAAGTACAAAGCTGATGGCTCACTGGACAAGCACAAAGCTAGGTTTGTGGCAAAAGGTTTTGAACAGAAGGAAGGGGTCGATTATGAGGAAACTTTTGCTCCCACAACAAAATGGGCCACCATCCGGACACTCTTTGCACTGGCAGCTCAGAACGGTTGGAAAGTCCATCAAATGGATGTAAAAATTGCTTCTTGAATGGAGATCTAAAAGAAAATGTTTTTATGTCCCAGCCTGAAGGATTTGCTGTGAAAGGACATGAACATAAAGTATGCAAACTTGTGAAGTCCTTGTATGGCCTCAAACAAGCACCACGAGCCTGGTATGAAAAACTCACTGAGCATCTTCTGAAACTCAATTTCAAACATTTTGATCTTGATGATGCAACTTTATTTGTCAAGAAAGTTGGCAAAACAGTTGTATATCTTGTGGTATATGTAGATGATCTTTTAATGACAGGGAACAACGAAAGCTACATTGCATCCATAAAGAAAGAATTGGGGAAAAGTTTTGAAATGACTCATTTGGGCTATGTTCATTACTATCTTCACATTGAAGTAACCCAACATCCAAAGGCCATATTTCTTTCTCAAAAGAAATAGATTGGACATTTGTTAAACAGATTTGGCATGACAGAGTGCAATCCTCTTACCACTCCAATGGAACGGGACTTAAAGCTCACATCTATTTAAGGAAAGGAATTTGAAGATGCAACAAAGTATATACATCTTGTAGGAAGTCTCAACTAGCTTACTACTACGAGACCAGACATTTCATTTGTTGTTGCAAAAGCCTTTTGAGGGACATTGGTCTGCTGCAAAAAGAGTTTTAAAGTACTTGAACGGAACTCAATACTATGGAATCAAGTACACACAGGTGGATGACTTTAGTTTGATCGGATACTCTGATTCAGACTTCGATGGAGACAAAGAAACTCGAGTATCTACTTCATGATATGCTATGAGTCTTGGATCATGAGCTGTCTCCTGGAGATCACGCAAACAATCAGTTCCAGCAGATTCCACAACAGAAGCAGAATATGTGGCAGCAGCTGAAGCAACAAAAGTAATTGTGTGGCTTAGGAAAATTATTGAAGATTTGCAGGTAAAACAAGTACAATCAACTCCACTCATGATTGACAACACCTCTGCAATAAAGTTGGCCAAGAACCCAAAGTTCCATGATCGAACGAAGCATATCAATACTAAATATCATCTGATTAGACATCATGTTGAGGCCAAAACAATCCATCTCTGTCATTGTTCCACAAATGAGCAAATTGCAAAGATCTTCACCAAAGCACTTGGAAAAAAAAAGCTTGAACTATTCAGAATGATGCTTGGACTCACTAACATCCCTTCAGATTAAGGGGGGAATGTTAACACCTAATCTTCATGATTGAGAATTTTATATAAATAAATAAATTGGGAAGGTGAACAATCATCGGCAAAGCAAAAAATAAATATCACCGTTTGGTGAATAAAGGATGGATGATAGTTGTGAAGCTTTGGCCAGGCTCTACTCACTATCCCTAAAACCTTTGTTAAACCAATGTTATTTCATCTTTTGAATTTTTTTGTTCACATGTAATGTGGGTATAGTTACATTCTAATTGAATAATGTACACTCAATCATTTCGTAAGACTTTTCAAAATATTGGTTTGTTACATGTGAAGCCAACACCACTTACGCCGATGGTAGCAGTCATCTTCCACGCCTACTCAGACTTCTCAACTAACTCCATTATCCACACTGACTACTTCTGATAATCCACCATTCATTGACTTGTAATCTCACTGTGCAGCTTATGAAAACCATATGAATCTAGAAGTCTTCCTATCAATTTGTAATTTACTTTAACCTGAATATGCAAGGAAGGCAAGACCTGCTATGCAATATGAACTGTGATTTTTATTCTCCACAAACTTAATGTCGTCCTGCTTTGTTTGGTCTCTAAAACTAATCTGTCTCTGAGATCAATTTTATTCTTTATTGTGATCTCTGATTCCCATTTACTGGTATCAGAGCCTCAGCTGGAAGTGCACCAGTTGTTATAGACCGTGAAGAGGAAACCGGAGGCAAATAACTCGCTGGAGAATTACACTTACAATATAAGGAATATTGTCTCAGGGGTCGAGATAAGGTGAATCCCTCAGACAAGGAGATCGACAAGGCCATTAATGGGACCTTAGAGTGGTTCGACCACAATCAACTAGCGGAGGCGGAGGAGCTAGAAGGCAAGTTGAAGGAGGTTCAAGACATTTGTGATCCTATCATCGCCATCATGTACCAGGGCCGAGCAAGATCATGTGCAGGTAACAGGCATATGGGCTCCTCCACTTCCGGTTTTGATGCGGGCCCTAAGATCGAAGTGGTAGATTAGAGAGTGCCCTATAGAGACATCTTTCTTCAAATTGAGACCAGCGGTTGGTTAAAAGAAGTAATTATGTTCTTTGTTGAGTTTAATGCCTATTGTCATTTTTAAATCTAAATTAATTAATAGGAAATAATTATATATGAAATTGACCCGCGTTTAAGTAAAATAAATAAATCTTTAATTGTGAGTTAGAATCAAATATAAATTAGATAACATATTTATATCCTATAAAAATTTAATGTATATATAAGATATATAACTAAAAATTACATAATTAACTATTTATTAAACTAACTGTAAATTAGTTTTAATTATATTAAATTAAAAGGGGTAATATTAAATTTACATATACTAAATAGTTAATATAAAGTTATATATATATATATATTATATATATATAATTAAAACATTTAAATATAAAATTATATTATTTATTAATATATATATGTATATAAACATTTAAATTAATTGTAAGATCCTCTTTATTCATTATTATTACATCATATATAATTAAAATTGATTGTAAGTCATTATTATGAACGTTTGTTGAATCTATTAATAAAACTTATTAATAAAGCTATTAAAATAAATGTAAACTTAAGCCTTCTCTAATTATTGTCTTTAAGTAGTTGTAATTATGTTATAGAGGTGTATTGGGAAAGAGAACGCTAAGTTTTAGAATTATATGTAACTTTTTCTTTTAATAAAAAAAAGAGAGGGTGATTGTTTGTTATATGAGAAATTATAATTTTTATTAAAGGAGATTAATTTTTGCTTCACAATTTAAAAGTTGGTAAAGTTGTAATAATTAAAGTTTTATTTTGAAAGTGGTATATTGATTTTTGAGGCATGAACTTAATTGAGAATGGAGACAGCAATATTATTTTACATGAAGAATTTCAACAACGTCATTTTTTCCATATGGAAATCATAGATGGAGGATATATTGATTTTAATGGATCATTATTTGTCGATTGAGGGTATAGTAAAGAAGCCCTCATCAAAGAAAGTGTTCTTTATTAAGAAGCTTTATAATGTCAACATAAAGGAGGGTGCTTCAGTTTCTTAGCACTTGAATGAATTCATTATTATTACTAGTTAGCTTGACTATGTTAAAATCATTGTGGATGATGAAATTAGACCTATATTGTTAATTTGTTCTATGCGAGACAACAAGAAAAATTTAATTGTAGCTATGAGTACTTGAATTTTGATGATGTTAGCGACAATTCAATGAATCAGGAGTTGTGATGCAAGTCCATTATGGAAAGCTAGGAAGGAGAAACTCTAACTATAGCTCATCGTGGTAGGATAATTGATCAAGGCCAACAAGGGCATTCAAGATCCAGAGTTCGATCAAAATCAAGGAGGGGTAGGCTCATTTTCTTCCAATGTGGTAAACCAAGGCATATGAAGAAAGAGTGTTGAGTCTTGAAGAAAGGACAAAGGGATAAAAAATAGCGAGTACAAATCACAAGTCATCTAACACAAATTAAGGTGAGACTACTACTGTAGTCATAGATGGTTAGGTTTTATTTACTGTTTCAATAGAGGATGAATGTTTATACACATCTAGAAGAAGCTTTGATTGGATCCTTGACTCTAGGGCATCTCACCATGTAACCCCATGCAAAGATAATTTTGTTGCATATAGTCATGGTGATTATGATAAAGTGCATTTGTGGAACAATCACTTTTGCAGTATAGTTGGAGTGTGAGATGTCCATATCAAGAGGAAGGATATATTGATGAAACATGTCATTCATGTACCAAAAATGTGGATGGGTTTGATCTTTGTGGGATGACTGGATAATGAGGGCTATTTCACAAGTTTTGGAAAAGGGGGCTAAAAAATTAGCAAAGGAGAATTGGTGGTGGACAAAGGATCCAAGGCAAGAACATTATATACATTGAACGAAATGGTAGGAAAATCATATTTGGTTGTTTTCACAAGGAAATTCAACATATTTATGGCATAAATGCTTGGGCCACATGAGCGAGACATGCTTAAAAATATTTTTCGTAAAAAAATACTACGAGGTTTGAAATCCTATACTCTTGATATTTATGAGCCTTGTATATATGGTAGACAAGGATGGGTTTTTTTTCCTTTGAGGTGGCCATGAAAGAAAGAAAAAAATTTGTTAGAATTGATGATGTGTTTGGGCCTATTAACATTAAATCATTAGAAGGAGCATAATATTTTTTAACATTTATAGATGATGCAGCTAGGAAGATTGGGCCTACCCTATTAAAAGTAAACGTGAAGTTTTAGAAATATTTCAAAACTTCCATGTTTTTGTTGAAAGAGAAACTAAAAAATTGCTCAAGTACCTAAGAATAGATAATGGTGGAGAATATTTCTCAAAATCATTCAAGGAATACTATAACAAGTTTAACATAAAGCATGAGAAGACTTTGCCTAGTACTCCTTGATAGAATGGTGTTATAGAAAGGATGAATCACACCATTATGGAGAAAGCGAGGAGTATGTTGTCAAATTCTTGATTGGATAAGCATTTTTGGGCAGAAGAAGTAAGGACAACTTGTTATCGTATAAATTGATCTCGTACTATAGCTTTGGATGCTAGAATTCTTGAAGAATATTCTAATCGTAAGAAGTTGAATTATTCTCTTTTGAAAATATTTGGACGTGAAGCAATTGTTCATATTCCTAAAGAAAATAGAACTAAGCTAGATGATAAATCTATAAAATGCATTTTTTATGATATATGCAGATCAAGAGTTTGGTTATTGTCTATGGGTTCCGGTCAAACATAAAGTTATTAGAAGTAGAGATGTGATATTTAGTGAGTCATAAATATTTAAAGGGCCTGTAGGTGAGTTAGAGGTCAATAAAGTTATTGACATCTTTGAAAGGCAATGTGAAAAGTTCCATCGAATGCAAGAAAAATGATAGAAAATTCAACACCACGAAGGAAAGCAAGTGGAAAATGAGGAACACCAAGAGGAAGGAATCTTATAGGAACATTTACAAGAGATTAGACTAGATTACTCACCACAAAAACTGGTTCGTAGATCTTCTAGGCCTCACAAGCATTCACAAAGGTATCCTCCTTCAAAATATATTTTATTAATTGATGAAGGTGGACCTAATTATCTTCAAGAGGCTTGTAAAGTTGATCACAGTAGATAATGGAAGAAAGAAATGGAGAAAGAAAATAACTTTTTCTAGAAAATAAAACTCAGGAGTTGATAAAGCTCCCAAATGGTACAAAATCCTTGAAAAACAAATGGGTATATAAGATTAAGTACAAAGGTGACAAAATAAGGAGAGGTATAAAGCAAGGTGGGTTGTGAAGGGATTGCTACAAAAATAAGGTATTGACTTCACTGCAATTTTCTTACCTATTGTCAAAATGTCATCAACTAGAGTTGTTCTTGGTCATGTTGTTGCCTTAGACTTAGAATGTGAGTAGTTAGATGTAAAAATTACTTTCCTTCATGGTTAATTGGAGGAAGAAATTTATGTGGAGAAACAATAAGGATTCATAGAAAAAGGAAACGAAGACCTAGTTTGCAGGTTGAAGAAGAGCCTCTGTGGGTTGGAATAGGCACCTTGACAATGGTATGAGAAAGTTGATTCATTCAAGTTGGAACATGAGTTTCACAGGTTGGAAGTTGACCATTGTGTTTATATCAAGAGGTATTGATCAAGGAATGTATATAATATTATTGTTATATGTGGCTAACATGTTAATTGTTGGGCATGATAAGAATATTATCAATAGGTTAAAGAAATATTTAGGAAGAAAATTTGAAATGAAGAATTTAGGTCCAACATAATGAGTATTAGGCATGAGGATTATGCGTGACAGGAAAATCAAAATGTTTTGGCTGTCAAAAGAAAAATATATCAAGAAGGTTCTTGATAGGTTTAATAAGAAGGATGCCAAGACAGTTGGTATACCCCTTGCAACCCACTTTAACATGAGTGCTAAGTTATGTCCTAGTGACGACAACGAAAAGGAAAAAAAGAGCAAGATTCCTTATTCTTTAGTAGTAGGCAGTTTGATGTATGCCATGGTATATACAAAACCATACATTGCATATTAAGTGGGAGTAGTGAGAAGGTTCCTTGACAATCCACGCAAACAACATTGACAAGAAGTAAAACGGATTTTGAGATATCTCAATGGTACTAGCCATTATTGTGTATGTTTTCGTCATAATGACATTTTGCTTGAAAGATTTACAAATGAAAAAATGGCTGGAGTTCTCGACATGAGAAACTCCACTACAGGTTATTTGTATGCATTTTCAGGTTCGACAATATCTTGCGTGTCAAGGCCACAAACAATAGTAGTAGACACTATAATAGAGGCATAGTACATAGCTTGAATGATTTTAAAGATATTTTTTCGATGCAACGATTCCTATGAGAGAGAGGAATAAAGAAGGATAAGTATGTGTTATATTGTGATAGTCATAGTGCCATTCACTTAGACAAAAACCCAACATTGTACTAAAAAACCAAGCGCATTTACTTAAGGTAACATTATATCCAGTATGTATTGGAGGAAGCACAATTATCCTTGAAAAATATCCATACAAATAGGAACCCTATTGATATTCTCAGTAAGATTCTACCAATAAATAAACATGAGTTATGTAGAGGCATGGTAGGATTGAGTGTGACTTGATTCATGTCTCTTCATTTCGCTACAAGTGGGAGAATGTTAGATGTGAAGCCAACACCATCGATGCTCATGTTGACAATCATCGCTCATGTCAATACTGACTTCTCAACTAACTCCTCCATCCACGCAAACTGTTGACAATCCACCATCCATTGACTTGTAATCTCACTATGCAGCAGCAATCCACCATCCATTGACTTGTAATCTTACTATGCAGCTTATAAAAAACACATGAATCTAGAACTCTTTCGAACATTTATAAATTTCTAATTTTCCTTAGTCTAAGCAGGCAAGCAAGGAAACTCCTTCCATATAATGTGAAGTGTGATTTAAGTTCTACATAAGTTTAATATCTTATTTCTTTGTGTAATCTATGAAAATAATTTGTCTCTCATATCGATTGTATTCTCTTTTGTGTTCTCTGATTGTCATCATGCTCTGCACATATGATTTTCATAAATAAATAAATTAGTTGTTTCTTCTCATCAACGAGTAGTTCAAGACTCTTGGAAATTAATCCCAAGTTAACATGATAGTGCACCATATTTGGAGAGTTCAGACAAGTCAAATTGCATATTTTACATTATGGAGGAAGGAACATGAAAGTAAATTATTTTTTACTTACATGCAACTTTCCAATCCCTGTAACATATTTGATCAATGGAAATATCGCAAGTGGTTGGTATGCTGATTGAATGAAAGGATTTACTGTGCGGCAAGAATTTGTACTTTGCACTGTCATAAGGTAATGGAAATTAATTTGTGTATGTGTGAGATGTTTTAGTTTAATTGTTTTTTGTTGTTTGCCTCTAAGTCTTCATGTATGGAGAAAATATCAGTGGGCACCTAAAAAACTATGAATTACTATGTAGAAACAAAGTGTTCGTAAACTGTAAATATCGAGTTTTTACAGTATGTAATTAGAGTAACAACCTCTTTCTCTCATGAATCTATTTTTCTTATTATGAAATTATAATCCAAATACATATTTTGTCGCAGGCTAATTTTGAATTTTTATTTCTGGTTAGGAAATGTGTGTGATTTTACTACGGGTAACCCTCTATTTTAGCATGTTTTATGCTCTGTCATGAAAACTATTTTATTTGATCTGTGTGGTTGTTTCTTTTTATTTTAAATTATCCTTTTACTGTGACGCGGTATCCAAGAAAATTGTTTGTCATCACAACAGATTTATTAGAGCAGGTTATAGAGACTTAGCTTATCAACACATATTTATCAAAGTAGGTTATTACGGTTGGAGGAAGAGCCAAACGTTTATTAGTAAGGAGTCATGTTTTTATCATTCGCAAATGAGAACTTCAAGGAAAAGAATGTCAAATTCACAAATTCCGCAATTTAATGGCAAGAACTATGACTAATGGTAATATATTGTTTTGTTCTCAAAATATATGGGATTTAATAGAGTGTGGGTCTCAATAACCAACTGATGCAGCAACATTTAATCCATTGAAAAAAAGTAGAAAGAGATTTATTAAGAGATTGTATAATTGTATTGTAGATTATTATATTATAAAAAAATTGATTAAAATTTACTCTACTTATCACTGGAAACGAAGTTGATTAATAAAATCACAAAGTAGAAAAATGAATAATTTCAATCACAACAATAATTTTCTGGGAATGCCTCAACTAAAAACCCTTTCTATTTGTATATTGCATTAACTAGAAGATATGAGAAGAAAATACAATGCTTTTTCTGCACAAGTAAAATCTATCTCATTGCTTCAAAAACCAGCCCAAACCAATGCTTAGCCAAATCTGCTCCCTGCCAAGCTCATACTTCTGTGGGCCCCTAAAATTTAGGAATCACTCTATATGACTCTAAATAGACTCCCAAATTGAATTTACTAAGCCAACTAAGTCAACTTAACTTAGTTAATTGTTACAGGTTGCTATGAAAATATAATTACAATTTAATTCAAGGAAAAATTAAATTAAGATTTTCTTGTTGCTATTTTTAACATATATAAAATAAAGGACTCCAAACCCTCTTCTACATATTTCAAGTAGTGCATGAGAGAATTTTTCCAATGATAGCAAGAGCGACAAAGTCGAAGAAAACATGGGACATTCTCTAGACAACATATCAATGCATGGAAAAGGTGAAGATAACAAAATTGCAAATGTTGAAAAAGGATTTTGAAACAATATGTACGAAGGAGCCTAAGATAATAGACTCATCTTTTATATAAATTATTAGACTTGTAAATCAAATTAGATATCATGGTGAGACACTTGAAGAAAGGAGAATAGTTGAAAAGATTCTAAGAATTTTACCAACAATGTTTGAGCCTATTGTTGTGGCGATAAAGAAGACAAAGGACTCTCATATTTTTTAGTGTATGAGCTCCATGCTTCACTCATTTCTAATGAAAAATATGTGAGAATAACAACAAATACTTCATTGGAACATACTTTCAATACACAAGTGTGAGTTGTCCAAGGTAGACACAGAGGAAGTTCAAATCATCAAGGTAGAGGAAGAAGTTCAGCTAGAGGTGGAAGAAGTAGCTCTTCAAGCTTAAGAGGAAGAAGCAACACTCAAAATCCAAGTCAAAGCTCAATCCAAAATCAAGAACAAAGTCAAAGGTATGATAAGCCTTGAGTTCGATTTCATTATTGCTGTAGGTTTTAACCCCGTACAGAAATTACGTCCATACGAATTCTAAAAACCAAAAATAAACATTGCGAGAACATAACACATAAAACACATATACATAGAGGTTTTCCTCTAGATCCCAAAACTGGGACTACTAGTTTGATTTTTCATTATATTTCTTTCAATGTTATAATACATATTTATACATGTCGAAGCATCCAATACCATGGACCAAAAAACCATCGCATCCAAAACCATGGACCGAAAACCATAGGTAGGTTCACCCAACTTAATATAGGGTCCGATTTTTTTTTTCCCAGGGCACTGCCTCGGACTCCGTAGAGGGGGGCTACCCGCCCCCCTCAAACCCCCCTGCTGCATAATCAGCGCAACGAAGGGGGGGCTCTGTCCCCCCTCTAATCCCTCGGTTCACTATGTAGGTTAGTCATGGAAAGAATATAACACAACCCAACATTCTCCACTTTTTGTTTTCTTTCCACAGGGCACTACACGAGAGTTTAGTCATTTTTCCAGCCCTGAAATGCCCATTGTTTCTCTACACCAAGAGAAATTCTCAGAGCTCACAAATTTTGTCAATGCATCTGTAGTATTCTTCAAAGTATCCACCTTTACTAGAAACAGCGTTTTGTCTTCTATCGTATCCCTCACAAAGTGAAACTAAACATCAATGTGCTTTGTCTTTGAATGATAAGAAGGGTTCTTTGCCAAGAAAATTGCACTTTGGTTGTCACAATCTATGCTTATAGATCCCTGTATTAACCCCATACTTGAATACGATCTCTGCAACCAAACTACTTCCTTGCTTGCATGAGTGACTACCATGTATTCTACCTCTGTAGTTGATAGTGCTACTACAGACTATTTCTTACTCATCCAACTAACTTCACCTCCAAATAGGTTAAACACATACCCTCTTGTAGATCTTCTCTAATCCAAATCTCCAGCCTAGTCTATATCAAAAAATCCATGAATATCTAAAACTATGTCTAATCCTAGTCTTCCTTGGTAGCACAAACCATAATCACTAGTGCCACGCAAATACCCGAAAACCCTCTTCACTGCTGTCAAATGCTCCTTCCCCGGTTTTGACATAAACCTGCTCAATACTCCCGCTACATCTGCAATTTCTAGCCTGGTACAGACCACTGCATACATTAGGCTATCGACCACACTTGCATATGGAACACGAGACATATCCTCTTCCTCTTCTTGTGTCTTGGGACACTCTTCAGCAGATAACTTTACACCTGCAAGAATAGGAAATTTCACCCGTTTACTATATTGCATATTAATCCTTTGCAGTATTGTCTCAATATGCTTCCTCTGGTTTAACTAGAGCTTCCTCTTTGCTCGATATCTTTTAATTTCCATGCCCAAAATATAGTTTGCAGCAACAAGATCTTTCATGTCGAATTTGGAGGACAATTGGGTTTTCGAATCCTAGATAATTATTTTGTTATTTCCAACTAGCAACATATCATCTACATAAAAGATCAGATAAATAACAAGGTCACCAATTAATTTAAAATACACAGTGATCTGCTTTGCTTCTGGTGAAGCCAAGTCCCCGTATAAATGTATCAAATGTTTCATACCACATCTTTAGTGAGTGTTTTAACCCATATAGAGACTTCTTTAACTTGCATACCATTTCTTTCTTACCCTTCATTGCAAAGCCTTTAGGTTGTTTCATGTAGATCTCCTCTTCTAGATCCTGGTGAAGAAATTTTGTCCTCACATCCATCTGTTCTACCTCAAAATCAAAAGCAGTAGCAACAGATAAAAGTAACCTAATAGAAGTTACCTTCGCAATAGGAGAAAAAATATCACCAAAATCAATTACTGACACCTCGGAATAACCTTTTGTTACCAACCGAGCTTTGTAGTTCTCCACCTTTCCTTATGCATTTGTCTTCTTCTTGAACACCCATTTGTTTCCAATGGGTTTCCTTCCAGCCAAAAACTCCACAAGATCCCAAGCCTCATTTTTGTGCAAAGATGTCACTTCATCAACCATGGCCTCTTTCCAGAGTTTTGCCATCCTCTGAATCTACTGCTTCCTTCACAGTTCTGGGATTATCGTCAATAATAGATAAAGAAAACTTTGAACAGAAATCAGATGGACTATACCTTTCTGGTTTCCTTCTTTCTCGTACTAATCTTTTCACACCCGAAGTTTATGGCTCTTCATCTTCTGATTCCTCCTGTGTTGTAGAGTCTAATTCTTCCTCCTTAAGCTCAAACTCTATCTTCTCAAGTTCCTTTGGTTGGACTTCATGTTTAATAACATCTTTTACTTCTTTGAACACCACATCTCAGTTGTACACAACCTTCCGTGTGACTAGGCTCCAAAGCTTATAACCCTTTAAACCATCCTTATACCCAATAAAGATGCACTTTTTAGATTTACTATCTAACTTGGTTCGTTTTTCCTTTGGAACATGTACATATGCATCACATCAAAATACCTTTATATGTGAAAGAGATGGTTTCTTACCAGTCCATACCTCTTGTGGAGTCTTATCCTCCAACACTGATGAAGGTGATCCATTGACTAGGTAACATGCGGTCTCCACTACCTCTACTCAGAATTCATGTCCTGACCTAGCACCACTAAGCATGCTTCTTGCCCTTTCCATCAATGTCTTGTTCATTTTTTCCACGACTCCATTTTGCTAATGTGTATATTGTAGTAGTCTTCAGCCATGCTATACCACGCTTCTTATAGAATTCTTCAAATTCCTTGCTGCAAAACTCTCCACTATTATCTATCCTCAGCACCTTCATCTTCTTCTCTGTCTGATTTTCCACGAGAACCTGTCAAAGGCTTCAGATTTATTTTTAAGGAAATATATTCATGTATTCCTTGAGATGTCATCTATAAATGATACATAGTATACAAACTTACCCAATTATGGAACCTTCACAGGTCCAAACACATCACTGTGCACAAGTTCTAATATCTGTTTCGCCTTCTTACTACAAGAGAGGAAACTCACCTGATTATGCTTCCCATACACACAATTTTCATAGAAATCAAAATCGAGAGAGCTATTACTCATACCTTCTACCATACCTTTACCATGAACTATTCGAAGGCCCTTCTCTCCAATATGTCCAAGCCTTTGATGCCACAACATGGTCTTCTCTCCAGAGACCACTAAATTTTCCACTTCACTTTCAGGAACCACAGAGTTGTTGCACCCATCAATAAGAGTGCTACTTTGCAGCTTGTCAGAGTTCCAATTTGAACTCCCCGCATCAATACCAGTGCTCCCTAAACAATTTTGCAGGTATCCTTCTCGAACATTGTTTTTACACCTGCATCATCCAGCTTGCTTACAGAAATTAGATTTCTAGCTAATGTAGGAATATGTAGAACACCCGGAAGTGTTTTAACCCTTCCATCTTGCAACTTCATTTTTAATTTTATGCGACCAATGATTCTAGCCTTCCTATCATCCCCCAAGAAGACATCACCACCATCATATTTCTCATATTCACAGAACCACTCTCTATGGGGAGTGAAGTGAAAGTATGCACTTGAGTCAATCAACCATGCCTCATGATCTACATGTGTACTTGAAGAAGCCAAGTACACATCCCCACCTTTATCTGAGGTGGTTTTCATCTCTACAGAAGGAGCATCATCAGATCCCTTTCTTTTATCATTAGCTTTAGATTTATAGTATCTTTTGAAGTGCCATTCCTTTCCACATTTCTAGCACACCACCTTTATAGGTTTTCCTGGGGATTTAGATCTCCCTCTAGATTTAGATCTCCCACTCGATGACTTATTTTTGTTTTTGTTCTAGGACTGTCCTCGTATAGATAAGATATCACCATTCTAGCTCTCCATATTTTTCCATCTCATCTCCTTCATCAGCCAGCTGAGACTATTTCGTCAAACTACAAGGCAGTTGCATTGCTACCTATTGAAATAACTAGACTATCCCACGAATCTGGTAGAGAATGCAACAAACTGATGCACTTATCTTCATCTGAAATTTTAATATCAACAAATGCTAACTAACTTACCACTGTATTAAATGCATTTAGGTGCTCTGTCACTGAGTCTCCATCTTTCATCCTCAGGTGATACAACGTTTTCTGCAAGAATAGTTTATTCACCAAAGACTTAGATTGGTACAATGTCCCTAACTTTTCCCACAAAACCTTTGCCGTAGCTTTCCTAATACATTCAGAAATACTAAATCTGAGACACAGAATCGTATTGTGCTTTTTACTTTCTGATCCAACTTCTCCCATTCTTCATCGGACACTCTTGTTGGTTTAGTACCCAGATCTATCATGATCCATTCTTCTTTATCCACCAATAGATCCTCCTAATTTAGTTTCCATAACTCAAAACTCTGACCATTAAATTTCTCATATCTATGTTTCCACTGCTTGCCATCTTCTTTTACCACCAAAATCGATCTTGCAGATCTCCCACTGAACAGGGTTTACCATAGGCTCGAGCGAAACCCCTCAGCAACAAAGGCATCCCCTTGAAGCCAAAACAACTATGATACCAAATGTAGGTTTTAAGCCCGTAAAGAGATTACCTACATATGAATTCTAAAACACAGAAAATAAATAATGCAAGAGCATAAGACATAAAACACATATACATAGAGATTTTCCCCTAGATCCCAAAATTGGGACTAGCAGCTTGATTTTTCATTATATTCCTTTCAATGTTACAAACATATTTATACATGCCAAAGCATCCAATACCATGGACCAAAAAACCATCGCATCCAAAACCATGGACTGAAAACCATAGGTAGGTTCGTCGAACCTAATATAGGGTCCAAAAAAAATAATTTCCCGAGGCACTGCCTCAGACCCTATAGAGGGGGCCTACTGCCCCCCCACAAACCCTCTGAACAGGGGGGGCTGTCGCCCCCCTGTGACCCCCCCCACCCCTCGGCGATGCAATTGGCGCAACGAAGTGGGGGCTCCATCCCCACTCTAACCCCTGGTTCACTACTTAGGTTAGTCATGGAAATAATATAACACAACCCAACAATTGAAAGAGGTATGGAAATTATGCAAGTGAATGTTGAAAGAAACAATATGATCTTAGTAAACCAAATTCAAGTTTCACAAAAGAAAATCGGAACCAAGGTATCATGATTTTAGAATGAAATGTAGCACAAGAGAAGAAAAAGCATGTATGGTTTTTAGACTCCGGTTTTATTAGTAAAATGACAGGGAACATATAAATGTTTTCTAATTTAGATGAAAGTTTAAAATTAGAAGTCGCATTAGGGTTGACAATAATGTGTGAGTTATGGGTAACGTAAAAGTCAATATTCTAACCAAGAATTATCCAATATGATAAGTATTTGACAACTTATCCAAAAGAGGCATAAAGTCTTTTTCAGAAATTGAGAATCCATATTCCTAGAGAAATTTCCAAGTAAGAAATTGATTGCAAAAGTCCAATTGATAGAAAATAGCATTTTTCCCTTAAAGATAAAACCATATTTGAAGGTAGAGGGTGCACAGGCACAAATCTACATGAATTGATAAGAATATGAAAGAAAGGTTTCAAAAGTGACACAAAGAATATTTTAAGCGTAAATAAAAGATGAAATTCAATTATGGCATCTAAGTTTTGAGCATCTTAACTTTGGAGGTATAAACTTGCTACACAAGAAGCACATTGTAAATGGTTTTCCAATTATAGAGAAAGCAAACAACTTCTGTGAAGGATGCATCTTGGGCAAGGAACATAGAGAATAATTTCTAGTAGGAAATTCAATAAAGGAAAAGGATATTTGGAGATTGTTCACTCATTTTTGTGTGGACCAATATATACACCATCAATTGGGGGGAATTATTATTTCTTGGAATTTATAGATGAATACAAAAGAAATACATGGGTCTACATTATATGAAGTAAAAGTGAAGTGTTTGAGTGCTTTTATCCATTCAAGGTTCTTGTTCGAAAGAAAAGTGGGCACTACATCAAATCTTTGAGAACAAATAGAGGTGGTGAATACAGCTCAAATGACTTCCTACATTTCTTTATAGATCATTAAATTTATAAACAATTCGCAACAAGGAAGACACCTAAGAAAAGTGGTGTCGCGGAAGGGAAAAATAGGACAATTATGGAAATGGAAAGGAGTATGATAAAGAAAATTCATTTGCTAAATCATTATTGGGTTGAAGTTATAGATTTCACAACATGTATCATAAATATATGTTCAGCTAAAAATGTAAAAAACATGATTCATGAAGAAGAATGGAGTGGAAGAAAACATAGTGTCACTCACATGTGAGTGTTTGGATTTGTTTCTTATGCACATGTCCCAGATCAATTAAGAAAGAAATTGGACAAGAACGAGAAATTCATATTTGTTCGTTATAGTGATGAATCAAAGACATATAAGCTTTACAATCCAATAACCAAAAAGGTCATAATCAACAAAGATGTAAATTTCATAGAAGAGGAAGCTTGGGATGAAATTTTAGAGAAGTAAATTAATGCAAAAGCAAGTCCACCATAAGAGGAAAAATAGGAATTATTAGTAGAAACTAATTATTCAATGGTAACTCCTCCTATGCCTATTCAAGCTCAAGAAAGTAGTCCTCAAGTGGCACCTTCACCAAGCAATATGAAAGTCTTGCACATTGAAGAAAATACTCCTTCATGTGTGAAACAAATATCAATAACTCCACATTCTCCAAGTTAAAATCAAGTGACATATCAAATCCATCTTTAGCAAGCTTGAGAAAATAAAACTTCAGAAATTTGTGTGATATTTGTGAGAAAATGAAGAAGAAAGTAGCATAGTTTTGAATTCTATTTTTTTTTTTATTTTTTTTTCTCATGTATATGATCAAATTGATTTTTAAGATGCAATCATAGAGTGAAAATGGGTAGTAGGAATGAAAGAAGAAATAGAGGCAATAGAAAATAATGATACATGGTAGTTAGTGAATCTTCCACAAGGAGAAGATGTCATAGGTGTCAACTGGGTTTATAACACCAAAAGAAGTGTTGAAGGAAGGATTGAAAGAAATAAAGAAGTTTGGTTGTTGAGGGATACAAAAAAAAGGAATGAAAGAGGTTATGATAAAACATTTGTGTTATTCACAAGAATGGAGACAAAGAAGACAATCTTGGTAATAACAACAAAACATAAATGGAAGGTATATGAAATGGATGTTAAGTTAGCATTTTCGAATCAGCTACCGAAGCATGAAGTGTGTATATATCATCCACCTATTTCTGATGTTCAAGGGAAGGAATAGAAGGTTTATAGACTAAATAAAGTTCTTTATGGGTTGAAATAATCACTGCGTGCATTGTATAGCAAGATAAATGCATATTTATTGAAAAATGGATTTAGAAAAAGCGAGGTTGAGTGTACTTTATACAACAAGGAAAGTGATGGTAATATTTTAATTGTGGTTTTATATGTAGATGATTTGATTTCATAGGGAGTGGTGATCTTCTCATAGATAATTTCAAAGAAGTCATGAGCGATGTGTTTGAAATGATAGATTTGGGATTCTTAAGGTATTTTATAGGCATATAAGTGAAGCAAATGGAATATGTCATTTTCATTTCTCAATCAAATTATATATGATACACCTTGAAGAGGTTTATAATGCAAAACAGAAATCCTGCACCAACTCCAACAACCATGAGTTTGAAATTAAGTAAAGAATATTCTAGAAACAATGTAAATCCAACATTATACAAAAGTATGGTTGATAGTTTTATGTATTTTACTGGAATTAGGATTTATTTAATGTATGTAGTGAGTTTGATTTCAAGATTCATGGAGACACCAAAGGAGCTAGATTGGCAAGTAACTAAAATAATTATAAGGCATGTTAATGGAATTAAGGAATATGACATTGTGTATACTACATCAAATGAATTTACATTGATTGGATATACTAGACGTGATTAGGTAGAAAGTGTAGATGATAGAAATAACACATTAGGATATGTTTTTTATTTGCATTCAGGAGTCATTTCATGGGCTTCCAAGAAACAACTAATTGTTTCTCTTTCTACAGTTGAAGTTGAATATGTCACAGAAACCATGGAATCATGCCAAGTACTTTAGATGAGAAGAACATTGAGATATTTATGGCATGAATAAGAAGGAACAACAAAAATTTATTGTGACAACAATTTTGGAATTGTTTCTCTAAAAATTTAAATTTCACAAAATAAGTAAGAAGAGTGATACAAAATATCATTTCTTTAGGGAATTGATCAACAATGAAGAAATAATTCTAGAAGATTGTAGATATATAGACTAATATATTAACATTTTCACAAACCATTAGAAAAGGAGAATTGTATTCATCTAAGAGATTGTTTTGGGATTGTTGTTGGCTTATATGGGCCTGACCTAGGTTCGAAAGAATTATTTAGCCAAACATATCTCACAACTATCGACCCCTTCGGCGATAGCTCACGGAGTGCGGACTATGGTCTCCCCTGCGGTAGCAGGGGAGGGTCTTGGAACCAGGTTTCTGCACCCTTGGGATGTCTTGATGTGGTCTGGAGGTTTCATGCATTGTTTTGGTGCTTCACACCACTGTGATTCGTGCAGATCTAGTCCCAAACTACTCTTTAATACTTATTAATGCATTGTTTATAGAGTCAATCTACTTTTTGTAGTATTTAAGAAAACATTTATCAGAATTAACCAGTTCGCACACTTAGAATAGATACAGATTCACATATAGTCAAAACATAAGCATACGTGCATAGATCAAAAAGTTATATTAACCATACATTAGCCAGATCCGTGATAATTCAGATTTAACATAGAATTCCATAATCAACTTATCTTTATTCAATTTCTTCACCAATACATCTAGATCTTTCCTGTGCACTCAGCTCCAGGGGTCCACACACATAGCTATAAACTCTTCCAGGCCTCTGTGCACATAGCTACAAAGCCTCTATCTACTACTTAAAACCCTCGCCTCAAGTTTATAGACGCTTCAATACCTTTCTTCTAAAAACCCTATTACATATCAAATCCAAGATTACCTACAAAAAAGCTACTTTCTATCCATAGAGCCTCGCTCCATTTACACACTTACATGGTCTGCAATCCATGGGCAGATCGACTCAACTTACATTTCTTTACCTTATTTTTGGGTGGACTACCCTTTGACTCAACTTATTATGAATCACACTCCGCGCATCTCGTGGAGTCTTTACCCTATCTTTACCCAAAATGTTGGGCTTTCTGCCCCACAACCATTACGTGAGGCTTGTGCTACCCAACATTCCCCCAACACAATCATCGTGACTCATCCCAAGTCACTCAGCTGGTGTGGAAATCTTTGTGTGGAGGTTGGTTAATAGCCTCTATGCTTCGATTGTACTGGCAACAAGCTCTTCCATCATTTTCTATGTAAATTCCATGCGTGTCACCGACACATCAGTTTTTGTCTTTGCTGGTTCCATGGTCACATATTCTGTCTGCATGTGTGCTACCTTATGCTCTATGGTGGTCGAGACCGCAAATTCCTCATCCAGTCATGGTTGCAGATTGGCTGTAGTCACCCCTTCCTTCTATTTGGCAATGTCAGATTGGATTTTCAAGTCCTGGGCCTCCCTTCTCTTAGCCAAGCAGTGCGTAATTGAAATGGTCTGCACGGCTCCTCTAATCATATCGTAGGCTTGCTAGAGCTCCCTGGCCTCGATTTCTAGTTGATTAAGTGTTGGATCCTCCTGGAGGGAGGTGAGCATAACAATCGACTAGGTTAACATGTTGGTACATTCCTTCATTGAACGTATGATCATCTCGCACCCAAAGGTAATGATTTTTCTATGCTGCTCGGTGATCTTTGTGGGCGTCAACAGCTGAACTTGTAGTGTTAAGCCCATGATCTAAAACCGAGCTCCAGTTGGATCCACGTGACCTCCTCCTTTGCATGACGAAACCAAGTAGCCAATTTGTGCATCCATGTCTCAATAGGCAGCTCAGCCCCAATCTCCAACTTAGGAGCACACACGCAGGCTTCTGCTACTAGCTCTTCCACCTGTTGCCTCTATGTGATTACTTCGTCTCGTTGGAGGCGTAGTTGTTCTATATTAATTTTCTGTTCCCAGAGTACCTGTTCGGTGTGAATTTCATTGGCCTGGAGCTCCATTGTGGCGTTGTCCTAGAGCTATTGCAACCTTTCGCATGCTAGGGCATCTAAGTTTAGTCCTAACCCGGTAAGCCGTCCTAGCACAACTCGGTCCTCCGCATTTGCTGTGATCAATTCTCCTGCTGGAATCGCGATGGTATGATCCATTTGGGCCTTCAGAAACAGCTTAGTGGTTGTCATATCGGGAACCCCCTGAGTGGCTCTAGTCCCCACTAGTGTGATCCATATCCCAAGTTCTTGTAGCCATGTACAGAGATCCCCTAACACAATATGCTACTCTAACATGGCCTCGTCAATGGAATCCCAAGTGGCTTCTTGAACGGTGTCCCCTATGTCATTTACATCGCGCTTGGTTAAAATGGTCACTTCGCTATCCGTTGTAGATGCCTTCACCTTCTCTCATGGCTTTGTCCGTTCTGTTTGGGTTGGGCATTTCAAAGCCGCACCCGTGGTGGTTGATGGTGTTTCCTCCACAGTCGTCTTAGTGGGCACCTTCTGATTGCTTTTGTCCTTTGTCGATGCATCCCCTCCTAGTGGTGCCTTTATTATTTCCATCTGTGTTGCCTCCCTGGCTGCTCGAACCTCTGCAACATGTTGTTCATTCCACTTTTGTTGTGCAGCGTGCTTAGCTTGCTCCCTTTGCTTTCGAATAGCGGCCTCATCACATCCAACTGCCTCTGGGCCACACCATGCCGATGGCCAGGTATCCAAAACCACGTCAATAGCTTCATCAATGGTTAGAAAAGGGAGTGAGGTCCATCTGTGGTCAGGGTCCTTGCATGCCCTGATGTAGAGACAATGCATGTCTACTTTAAACTCGGCATTATGCTTCATGCTTCCATAGATTTCGTTGGACATGCAGGGTTTCTCATTAATCCTTTGGCAAACATTCGCATCCATCAGTATCCAAAAGATCTTGATGCTCTGGATTCGCCCAGCATCCCTTGTCGCCCAAATGGAAGCGTATTTGGCGGCTTCTGGCTAGTCTTGGTCCAAAACAGGAAATTGGCTGTCTTCGGGTAAGTCAGTGGTAGCCAACATAATGGATAGCAGTAGCCACACATAATTGAAAGTCTTGCCCTCCTCCTAGACCTCTCAGTAGTTGGTCAAGAACTCTTCACAAAGGAATTGTGACCAATTGAACCATTCTCTAGCTGCACATTCCTCAGCGAGTGCAATGACTACTATCGGAACCTCAGTTCCCCTGAATTTCTGCTATCAATGAAGTATACCTACTGCCCCTTCTCAAACTTATACTTCCTTTTCAGGTTTTCTATCATTGTGACATCGCCACTTCTATCAAAAATTTCATGGGGGTCTCTTCCCTCATAGGGAAGCCACGAGATCGGATGAATAAGTTCGGCTGTGATGCGGACGGGTTTGCTGATCCATAATATGTCATCATCGACCAAACATAGCAACTGCCTTATGACCAACATTGTGATAGGGGGCCGGAGAAAGTGGGGAATCGAAAAGAGACAGAGAAACCCATCGTTTTCCATCTTTTGCAACCACTCCTTCGTTGTAGCATTATAACCACCCCTTCTGCACTCTACTCCATCAGTGTGCCCATCGCCAAATGGGGAAATTTTGTTGTATTTGCCAAGTCCTAGTCTTCAAATTTTATTGTCATAATAGGACAACCACTGAGCTTTCCACTGGGACTCCTTTTGGAAGAGTCAGGATGATGAGTGTAATATCGAATTCATCCAGATTGGTAGGTGCCTTCACCTTCCCCTTGCTTGGGGCCACATACTTGGGTCATCGTACTAGCTGGATGGGATCCTCTTCAGGGTTTACTTCTTCAAAATATGTTGGAGAACCCTTGTCCTCCTCATCACTTTCAACTATTATGGTTTTACCCTTTTCCTCCATTGTGAGCTTGCTAAAGTACAAGTGTCGTGGTGATATTCTTACTAGTTCTCGAGTCTAGGGGTCCTTCCTGGTCCGTGGTGTCCGGGGTGATTTAGGGAGCTCGATCATCTACGGTGTGGATTTCTGTAGACTATCTGCAGTAGGATGTGATGACTTGAGGATTGCTTCTTGATAATATTTTGGCAATGCCTGAAACCATGGACTTTCTTCTAGTTCCTTGTCACCCATCTTGTGCTCGGCTTGGACCCATAACATCTTTATTTTGGAATGGTAAGGCGGGGTTGTGTGACCCTTACTATGTTTAAATATGATTTCAAATTTAAAATTAGTCATTCACCCTTGTTGTGGCTCATAAATGTGATTTTGATAGTTATTCTTCTACCTTAATTTCCCATCGGCTACTCCACCATGCCTTAAATCAGCGATCATATCGTGAACAGTACCTGTAATGGTCGCTTTCCATCCTTTCCCTGTGGTAGTGGATCCCTAGGTGTGCAGGTGCATGGTCGTGTCACGCAGCTTCTTGGTAGCTTGATTTATAGTCTTGTGCCCTCTTATAATTACATGGGGTGTTGGAACTGGGCCTCCTATGGATAGTCAGGTGGGCACACCCGTCATGCGAGCCTTCCATTTCTAGACTAGATCAGGCTGTGGGCACCTTTCGCTTTCCCTTGATTTGAATAGTGGATTGTGGTTTATGTGTCTCGGTACACCAAGGTGAAAACGCAACCATGCTAGCAGGGTCGCAACTTGGCATAGTAGGGTAGGAGAGCCGGTCAGACCCGATCCCTTCATTAGTTCCTTTGCGTAGCCCTTGTGGGTGACCTCTAATTTTATCTTATCAATTTCTGCATCTAGCCTCATATTGTGTTCTCGAAGTCTGGCCCCCATTTCTTTTAACTTACCAAGTTGTATTTTTCCACACTGAACGGCTACCCAGAGCTTCTGAATCCTTTTTCAGATGTTGTTATAAGCAGGATGGATAGTAAAGGTACTTTTCATGGAGAGAGTTCCCTGCCCGGACCTACGAGCCATCATTCCACGTAGCTCCGGTTAGGGTGATGGTCACGTGATGTGAACCCATACCCTTTTTTATTGATGCATAACCACTCTGCACCAATGCGTCTACCACGCAGGTCCTCTAATCCATACCTAGAATCACCTCTTGCATCTTAGTGTGTATGCCCTCCATCCGGGTGCACATGGTGCATCTTCTAATGCACTAGGTTGTTCCTGTGATACGAGTTTCCCCTCATTCATTGCTTCCTTCTCTGCTCGTCGTTGTCTTTCTTATGTGGTCATGTGTCGCAAAGATTGAAATTACAGTTAAGTGTCATAACTTCCTACAATCGGTTCTGCCATCGCTCAGTCTGCTCATCTGAATCTGCTCTGCAGGTGGTATCGTCCTCCCATGAGATTCTTCCATCATCTATGGTGTGCATCTAATCCTTGTCTTGCGTTGTTATCTGATAGATAAAATCCAATTCATCGTCATTCTCCTCATCATGCACTAGTTTGGTATAATGCTCTCCTTCCGCTAGGTCCAATGGAACTACCACCTGCAGTGATTTCTTTTCGAACGTCATTTTCCATCTCTTCAAATTAATGATCTCGTTCATGTTTATGGCCCAATCAATTGTAAGAAATGCAAGGTAAGGATTACAATCATCAAAAAATTCTTTTACTTTGAAATTGGTCAGCGTACTTACACCTTCGATGTCCACATTCACCCCTTGTAGTTGGCCCATCGGCAAGATCTTTTGTTGGTTGGCCATCCTTATCTAGATTGGGACCATTGCAGTGCGGGCTTGCTCATACGTTCCCATGTTTTCTTAGGCAACACGCTTGCATCCGATCCTAAGTCCAGGATGACCTGATTAATCCCATATTCGTCGATTTGCACTGTCATCCTCATTTCTCGTCCGATGCGCAGAGCATGTCTTCCTATTTTTTAGACTACACGCGACTCACCTTATCTAGTGCACTTAGTGATCAGCTCCTGTAGTCCCTTAATAGATTGACTATCATGCAACAACCTCCTGCAGGTTTTGAGAAAGGTAGTAATCATGGAGGGATCCAATCCTAGCTCTGTTTGGTCCCTCCTACCTAGAGTAGAGACTTCTGCGAAGCTCTTCTAAACTTCCTTAGGTGTATACATCCCTTGTTCTGGCTCGTAGTTAGGTTCCTTTGTAGGTTCGTTGTGCCTCTTCCTGTCTCTTGCAAGCTCTTTCCACATATCACCTCCTGTGGTTGTGCTGCTCCTGAATACCATATTTATACTGGGGTCCACCTCGCATGGTTCCAATCGCATCATCTGGACATTTTGAGTTGGTGTAGGTTGTAACACTCCCTTCTCATGCATCTGGACAATTAACGTTGGAGAATATACCATTTATTGATCAAACTGCTCATAATAGGGGCAAGAGATCCTGTTCAGGTTAGTGCAGTCATGAGCGTAGTGTCCTAGCCCTCCACAATTATAGCAGATCAGATGTCCACGGCCCCATCTGGGTTCCATTCCTCTTCCTCAACTGCATCCTTGAAATCCCCCTCACGCTTTAGTCTGCACTTGGTAAGCTAGGGTTCTTTCCGTCATGAAGTCATAACTTCGACACGTCCACTCATTGTGACCCACTGATCGACAAAAGTTGCAATACAGCTGTTGCGGGTTTTTGGTATACTTCTGTAATAGGTGACAATTATCTATTGCATTTTTTCCACCCATTTGACAAATTTCACACCAAAGTGCAAGTGCAGCACTTGGTCCTATTTGTACATCAACTTTTAATCGCATCACCCCCCCATCTAGATAGTTCGTGAAGACGGGGCAGTGGTCCTTACCATGCCCTTAACTCTTTCATTTAAGACAACCTACCTCCACATCCGCCTCCAGTCGAGGCACTCTTTCTTGCTTCAAGCTTTGCATTTCTAAACTTAGGTTATGTAGTTGCATGTGGATTTGCTAAACTCCCAACCCTAGATCTGGTATTGGGGTTTCATGCAACCTCATTGTTGTCTCCAGTGCTTTAGCTTGGGTTGAGATCTTTTATTGTGACAAATTCATCCTTAGATGTGGTGTCAATGATGCCACAAACCATGCACAATGTTGCGTATCCATCAATGTCATGTTAGCCTTGAAAATAGTGCTTTCTAATCTCTAGTCTAGATCCCATGGAGTCTCACTAGGCACCATTGCGATCTCCTTGAACCTAATAAGTGATTGTGTTTCTAATTTTGGTTGGCCAAACTCCTTGTTTAGTGCTTCCTGGATTGTTACTATTCCCTCATTCGGATGATCAGTTGATTATTTTATGTACCACGTCAACACACAGTCCTACGGTGCACTAACTAGGGTAGCCTTCTTGATGTTCTCATCTGTTATGCCTTAAGCATCCCACACAGACTTTATCGCAAACTAGAACCAGGCTGGTTCCTCATTTCTTACACCGTTAAATATCAACAGCTTTATTGCGCTCACCATCTCGACTCTTGGTGGTCGTGGGGTTGGAGGTGGGGTCGGTGTTGGTGTGGGAAAATTTGATGTAGGTGAAGTGGGTGGTGGCATGGATGGAGGTGGTATTAGTGAGAATCACTCCTTGATCAACTAAACTTCACTTCACAGTGAGAACCTCACGAGATCTTCCTCACTTTCCCATGAAATAGAAATCAGAGGACTGTTCTCTGCCTCTCCCATTCCGCGATAACCTCTTTCGCTCCGCGCTACTCCAGACATCAATAAACACACATAATTTTTTTTTCACACAACAACATCTTAATCCAAGTATTCAATGATTTTATATACTTACCCTGTAGTCCTTGGAGAAATTTCCTTTATACTTCACTATAACTCACAGTTGTGTCTATTGTGAACTCAATGATAAATCCTCCTATTACCCGATCCAGCCAATGATCTATTATGCATGTGACTTTATCCTCTTTGGCTTCTAGCCTACGTACCAGTTCTGGATTCCACACAATAGGCTGATCTAATCTACACCTTCCCGCGCTGTCAACTAAATTTGCAATCCACTCATAAAGTTCCATCGGAAATGTTGTGAAGAAGACCTCATGGATATCTGTATATATAGCGATCCAACCAATCTTCCTCTGATATCTGCAGATTTATGTTTTCCTGAACCGCAAACTCGTGGAGCTTCAGATCCAACCACTCTTCAATCTCTTTCTTTGTAGGGTTCTAGTGTTCCAACATCAGACACCCCTTAGGCGAATCTCGGTCCCGGCAACGAAACCATTTGTTGGCTTATGTGGGCCTGACCTAGGTTTCGAAGAATTATTTAGGCAAACAAATCCCATAGCTACTGGCCCTTTTGGTAACAGCCCACGGAGTGTGGACTGAGGTCTCACCCGAGGTAGTAGGGGAGGTTGTTGGAACCAGGTTTCCACACCCTTTGTATGTCTTAATGTGGTTTGGAGGTTTCGCGCACCATTTCGGTGCTTCGCGCCACTGTGCTTCACGTAGATCCAGTACCAAAATACTCCTTAATACTTATTAATGCATTGTTTATAGAGTCAATCTACTTTTTGTGGTCTTTAAGCAAACATTTATCAGAATTAACCAGTTCGCGCACTTAGAATAGATACAGACTCGCATATATTCAAAACATAAGCATACGTGCATAGATCAAACAGTTATATTAACCATACATTAGCCAGATCCACAATAATTCAAATTTAACACAGAATTTCAAAATCAACTTATCTTTATTCAATTTCTTCACCAATACATCTAGATCCGTCTTGTGTACTCAGTTGTGGGGGTCCACTCACACAACTGCAGACTCTTCCATGCCTCTACACACACAGCTACAAAACCTCTATCTACTAACAAAAATACTTGACTTGGACTTACAAATGCTTCAATACGTTTCTTCTCAAAAACCGATTACATATCAGATCCAATATTACATACGAAAAAGCTACTTTCTATCCATAGAGCCTCACTCTATTTATACAGTTCCATGGCCTGTGATCCATGGGCGGGCCGACTCAACTTACATTTATTTACCTTATTTTTGGGTGAACTACCCTTTGACTCAACTTATTATAAATCACGCTTCATGCATCCTACAGAGTCTTTACCCTACCTTTACGTAAAATTTCGGGCTTTTTTCCCCATAACCGTTACGCGGGGCTTCTGCTACCCAACAATTGTGAATATTAGTAGTTGTGATTAACGTGGAGTGTCAAAAATTAATCCCAACTACCTCATTAACTGAACATTAAATTAGAGGAAATTTCAACTAAAAATAACCACCAAAGAAAAAATTAAGAAATCAATAAAGTAATTCCATGTAGATAACTTTTTGATATATCATTTTTATTAGTTTAGTTTTATCAAAATTACCCAAATAAATGCCATCTGCTCAGGGTTGCTCTATTGGCAATGACCTTGGAAATAACGTCTCTCCGAACCGGAATTCTTGGGTTCAAATCTTGTGCTATCCCGTCGATCAGGGTGAGAAGTTGGACATGATGGAGATGTAGTCCTACCAAGCTAAAAAAGAATATTACCTAAATAAATGTCATGCTTATAAAAATTACACATATATTATATATATAATATATAATATATATTTTTATATATATTATATTATATATTATATATATATATATATATTATATAATATATATATATATTATATATATAATATATAATATATTATAATACTTAAGTTATTTATTAACACAAGATTTAATCAAATTTAACTTACAAAATGTTAATTTCAAATTTAAATTAAATGATGTTCACAAGGATTTTCCTACACAACCCGATCAAATAACAGAGCACATTATAGGGATCAGTTAATAAACATAAAATAAAATAGGCTCTATAATTTATCTCAAATTTTAGTTTATTTTCTACGAGTTATATCATCAATAGCTTAGGAATCATAATGCACATGTATCTTCCATGATCATTTCATGAGATTTTAGCTTATGAAGGCTTCAATAATTTCATGTGAAGAGCTATTATACAAAATGTGATTAAAACTAACATTGATTTCTTCTTTCATAGGATAATTATTTCCATACATTACTATTTTAAGTGATGGAGACAAAGTGATCCATGTCGTGACTAGTGGGTGGGCACAAGTTCTAAGAACGTCGTGCTTATTTAGCACTAAGAACTATAGTTCAATTTGAGGCCTATAGTCATAAGATAACACCTTTTGTGGTTCCTTTCCATGCTCCTTTACCACTCTAAGTTGCACACTTGCAGTGAATGACATCCTTACATGGTGAATGAGCACAACTTAGAGAATAATATGTTTACTTAGCCTTAAGAGATACCATTCACAATGAGGCCAAGGCTCAAATAAAAATATCTTAGTTGATTTATCGAATCAAGAGTGATGCATCATTTTTCTATGATGAATTTGATAGAAGAGATTAAGGAATTAGTAAGGTTGAGGTCAAGCCACAGTATATTTATGAAATATAAAATACTATGTCGTAAGAAATAACAATTTTGGTGTACAAAGTGCTTGTTGCATGTCAATGGCACTTCCTAGTGACAAAGAGGGACATGGAAATGGATTTTATTGAGTTTGTATCAAGATATATTGCTCCTATGACTTGAAACAAGTAGGTGATGATTAGGTTTAGCATAGAATCATAGCTTGAGAAGTGGGGAATCAATTAAGGGATGTAATGAAAATGTTGGGGAGAGACACCCTTGGTGATATTCTAAGTTGAAACAAGAACATCTAATGGGAAGGGCATAGTGATAATTGGCATGAGGAAAGGAAAACATTGAAGGTTTTTTGACACAAATTATGAGCAAGGTTGAGGGGAGAATACTTCCAGACAACGAAAAAGCTATGGCCCAATGGTGATTGTTATAACATACCCACTAAGTTAAAAGGGATATGTTTGTTGAAGTTGGCGTGATGCAATTATATAGTGGATTTGATGGAGGCTTTTTGAAGGAATTCTCTATGGGTAAGAATGAGAGGTGATAGGAGGAAAGGGTAAAAATGAGTTTGTGGATAGCATCTGAACTCATTTATGAGAATCATAGGTTATGAGCCCCAGAAATGGGTAACTTATTGGGCTCATTTTGCCTATTATTCTCGATTAATCCACCATTCTTCATAGTTTATGCATGATTTTGAATATATCTGTGTTAATTGAATGAATGAGAATAGTCACTTGACCATGAAGTCTAATACGTGCTATTTGCATATTTTTGGACATCGTTTGGGCCAAGGTAAAGCATTTATGAGCCAGTTGACAGAAAAATATGAGGGAACAAGGATGAGGATTACTAGGAAGGGTTCTACCACACTAAATGGCCCCTTCCTCAAGTTCTCCACCATCAACCTGGAGTTCAACAGCCCACCAAAGATGATTTCCAAGGGTAGCCAAGCAGCTTTTGTGAAGTTGCTAATTACTTGCAGTTTTGAGTAGCCAAGCCCCTCAAGTTAACGAGGGCTGTTGGAGGTCCTCGTGGGGCATAAGTAGGAGAGCTTCAAGCCTTGTTTTCTTTAGCTCTTGAAAAATTGTATTTTGCACTTTAGTGCTGCTCCACCTTTCAGCTCATTTTCGAGCTTTTGTTGTAAACATTTTTGTGACATGGTTATTTTTTGAGTAATGGAGATAAATTTCACTTTGCACCAGCTCTGACCTTTTCACAGGAGGCTATATCTCTTGGGTTTGGGCCGAACCCAAGTGCCAATACCTCCTTTGCGTACTATTATGTGTTTTCTTTGCATGCATAGAATAATTTATGCTATTGAGGTTAAGATCTTGCTTTGTTACGTTTGATGATTAAGATAGATTTTTCTGCTTCAGGTTGATTTGATAGGTTGAAAAACAGAAAATATCTTCAAAAAATTCCATCAAGCAACCCTTTATCTCACCTCTCCCTCCTTGGGACCATGCGCTGAGACCAAGGCATCCTTGCTGCCACAAAACATTGTTTTTGCCTCTTCATGCAATTGCTAGTGTTAGATTTTTAGTTAGGAAAGTTGATACCAGTTGTACTTTCATGTTTAGAATCTATTCTTGCTTAGTTTCCATAGTTATCTTGCATGATTTTCTGCCAATAAACTTTTGTTCATCATGTTTCTGGTTTTTAGGTCAAAATAAATAGATCTCTGGTTTTTCTAGTCTTTCTTCGATTAGTTTTGAGAAATAGTGTGCAGAGCATCTGTAATACCTCCTTGTCTATCCTTCCTCCATCATACCACCTACTCCAACCCCTAATTCCTGATTCCTTCCCTTCATTCACCACTCTTTTCCAACTTGACCTAATTCCCATATCTTTGCGCAACCTTGCTCCCTCCATCCTTGAACCAAATCCAACCACCTTCATCACTTATTAGCTTTATTTACCAAGTATTAGACCCCTTCACATCCTCATCCATCCTCCATTTCCACTTTCCCACCATTTTCCACCACTAGCCCTCCAAAGTCCTCTCTCAACTCTTCCTGTAGAACATCCTATAGAACCCCTGCAGACTTCCTGTAGAAGTTCACGTGAGTAGTTTTTCGAGATCTGATCACTGTGAAACTCTCTGGAAGGGTGATAGGGACCTCTTAAGCCCTCTTATCACTTTCCCAACCTCCTGCAAGTGCCTACCTCATTTCCTTTCATCAATCAACCTCTACACAGTCAAAAATAGTTAGAGCACATGCATAATAATTCTGCAAAATTACTCAAAAATGAAAAAAGATGTTTTTTCCAGATTTTACTGTAGAAGTAGCTTATTCACATGCATTTTACCTTTATAAAATTCAATGGCATCCATTTCCACTGCTTTCATCTCTTTTCTTGCACCAGTAGGGTTAGTTGGTAAAACTAGGGTTTTGCTAGGGTTTGCATTTCTTTTCCACTTTCAGCTTCTTTTTGCAAGTAGACTAGGATTCTTTGAGTTAGCTTTCATCCATCACAGTTAAAAGATTCTTCTAAGAGCTCATAAAAGTTGGCTTAAGATCCTAGTGGACTTGTGCCAGCTGATCAAGTGGCATCCCGCGACAAGAGCTAGTACTTGTGCATATAGCACCGTCGCTTCCAAGTTTGTTACGAACAACCAGGTTGATAAAAGTAAAAAAGGGAGTCCCAGGAGATGCAACATTATTGCTGCAATACTGGAGCCAACCATATTTTTGGTGCCATTTCCGGGGAAGCATCAGAGTATTTGTGATTGCCGCTTTTCTTCTATTTCCTACTGCAAGCTTCTGCTAAGTAGTTTATTTCAGCAAGAGTAGAGTAGTTGTTTCATTTCCATTCTGCAATTTCATTTTTGAAAAAGTAGATTAGACATTTTCTGCTTTACTAGACTAGCATTTCAACTCTGCAAGCATAGATTAGCATTTCAATTCCGCAATTTCAATTATGCAAGCGTATATTAGCATTTCAATTCCACAATTTCAATTCAGCAAGCGTAGATTAGCATTTCAATTCTGCAATTTCAATTCAGCAAGCGTAGATTAGCCATTTCCTGATTTCATTTTAATTCCACATTTTCATTTCATCAAGATAGATTTTAGTTAGTTGCAATTCAATCTATTTCATTTTTCAGGTACAAGCAGAAAAAAACACAAAAATCAACCAAAAATATGTCATTTCATGCCTTGTAGGAATAGAGCCAATACCAGAAAATTCTTACCCAACACCCCCACCACATCACTGAGCCACCCATCTCTCTTCTTCGGTGGAAGTGATCCAGAAGAACCTATAGGTGAACCTCTAGAGATAGACAAAGATCCTATAACAGAAGAAGAGCAAGAAAACATTCCTCTTTAGACGATGGCTTAACACAAAGACGGTATAGGAGATGAGGATAGAATAGAAGGTACCTTTCCCATCCGAGAGACCAATGGGGACATAAAAATGGAAAACATAAGTCCCTCAACCTTACCTCACTTCCATCGATTGACCACTAAATACCCTGATACCTTCTTGTTTGAGTTTGTTGTCCTTTGTCAAACTTATGACTATGCCGAAGATGAGAAAAAGTTGAAACTCTCTCCCTTTACCCTCAAGTATGCAGCACTACGTTGGTTCATGGGGTTACCTGGAAACAATATTACAACTTGGGCTCAAATGTAGCAAGCCTTTAACAACAAATACCATGACTACTGTAGGTCAAAGGAAACAAAGGGAGAAACCTTTCGGATGACCATGGGAAGTGATGAATCTTTAGAAGACTATGAAGAAAGGTTCCAATTTAGTTATAAAAGGGCCAGGTGCACACTTGACCCTGAATCTCTAAAGCTGGTTCTACTCTGAGGAGTCCCTAAAGACCTTCTAGATACCCTCCATTTGCTAGCTGGAGGAGACATATACCAACTACCTTATGAGGACATAAAGAATGTGTTTAGAAGCCATTCTAGGGCAGCCCAGAAAAGAGGTAAGGGGAATCAAATTTCAGCTAGTGCCACCTTCTCCAAACATGAGTTTACAAATCAGATGGAAGACCTTAAAAGTGAGTGAGATAGACCATTTCCATGTAATTGGATACTTTCCGAATCCAACAGAAGAAAGAGGAAGTTGAGAGGGCTTTGACGATCTTTTGTCCGTGATGCAAAAGGAAGCATCCTAAGAACGAGTGTCCATTGCACTCAGTAGAGGTATGTTTCGTTTGTGAGGAAGACCACCCTACAAACCAGTGCCTAACCTTACTTGGACTTAAAGCTATGTACCAAGGGGCTGAAGGAGCCATTGAATCAATCTACTTCCTCAACCAAGGGAGGCCGCATGGATCCAGACCTTACCAACAGGGGATGCAAGGGACATCCAAAACTTATTACAACCCCAACCAATCCACTCACATACCTTCTTGGGGCCCCCCTACGCATCCTTCCTAGTCCGCACCCCCTCCTTAGTCTTATCCATCTCAATACCATACTCCACCTGCTGCTCATTTTTTTCATTCTCATGTTCAGCTACAACCTCAGTGGAATGCACCTCAGCAGGGGTGGAGGCCGCAATGCAACTCTCCTCCCGCTATTTTGCCTCCACCACCTTCTCAACCACAACCCTTACCTTCTGCTCCTCCAATACAACCCTAGATGCCTGCTCAACCGAACGTGAACCCCAACAACAAACAGACCCAGCAGGTATATTCTAGAGAGACAACATGTCATAGCTATGCTGTGGAGATTCAGGAGATCAACCTATGATCTGGGAATGTCCTCCGAGATAGCCAACCTCCTCCTAAGCAAGATGAGGAAGAGAAACAAGAAATTGAACCTAAAGCCATTCCACCCTTTCTTGAGAGACTAATTGTAACCACACAACCAAACCTAGAGGAGATTGAACTTCTGGGAGAACTTGAACAGTTGTGTGTAAAAATACCACTTCTCCATGCCATCAAAGATGTACCAATCTAAAACAAATTGATCAAACAGAATTGTTTCCGGCATCCAGGCAAGTGCAAGAGAGATGCCCAAACTATCAATGTCATAGGACAACTGTCCGATCTAATGTTGGGACAAGTAATCTGTCCAAAATATTTGGACCCTGGGAGTCCTGTAGTTGATGTCCACATCAATGACACCATAATCCCCCACACCCTGATTAATCTAGGAGTTGCCATTAATGTGATGACCAAGGACACTATGCTCAAACTCAACCTTCAGAGTTCCCTATGAAAGACCTCGACAATCTTGAAGTTAGCAAACCGCTCCACCGTGACTCCCGAAGGGATTGTAGAAGATGTCATGGTCTCTATTGATTCTTAGGAATACACTGCGGACTTCTTGGTCCACCAGCCAAAGGAAAAACTCACAGGATACCCCCTCATTTTGGGAAGGCCTTGGTTAGCTATTGCGGATGCTTACATCAGTTGTCGAGCTGGGAGCATGACCATCAAGAATGGGCCTATGTCCAAACAGCTAGTCCTATATCCTCTGGCCCAACCTCTACTAGAACATGACTTACCTCTCTAGTTGGAGGAGGAGGATGAGGATGAAGTCTACTCTGCACCAGTGTGCACAGTGGAAGCTACCATGGGAGGTCCTCAAACCGAGGATGACCTGATTGAGAATTTGATTCAAAATCCACCTCCTAGTGTGCTGCCATTAGAGGAGTTAGTGTAAGGTACCCAAGATAGTGATTTAGTCGACCTCTGTGTGGTTGATCAACCTCTCCCAAAGTTAAGAATGTGGAATTTTTCCCTGAAAGAACCTTGAAGATCAGCTCATCCCTATCCCCCTCTCAGGAGAAGGAGCTGTGTAGCTTATTGAATTGCCATTTGGATGTTTTTGCTTGGAGCTATAAGGAGATGAAAGGAGTCCACCCTTCAGTCTGTAGCCATCACATTTACATTAAAGAGGATTGTAAACCAGTCAGGAAGCCTTAGAGGAGAATGAATCTAGCCCTTAAGGACATTGTCAAAGAAGAATTACAAAAGTTGTTGGATGCAGGATTCATCTACCCCATCTCTAACAGCGAGTGGGTTTCTCCTCTAGTGCTTGTGCCCAAGAAAAATAGGAAGTGGAGAATCTATGTAGATTATCGAGAACTTAACAAAGCAACTATGAAGGACCATTTACCTTTACCTTTCATAAATCAAGTGTTAGATGGACTGGCAGGGAAGAAGTTCTTTTCTTTCCTAGATGGGTTTAGCGGGTATAATCAGATCCAAATCAGTCCAGAAGACCAAGATAAGACCACTTTCGCTTGTCCATGGGGTAGATTTGCCTACCGGGTCCTTCCCTTTGGGTTATGCAACGTTCCTACCACTTTCCAAAGAGCAGTACTGAGCATATTTGCTGAGCTAGTTCATGATTTGGTGGAAATCTATATGGATGACTTTAATCCTTATGGGTCCAACTTCCAAGAAGCATTGACTAAACTAGGAAATGTTTTAACCAAGTGTATTGAAATGAACCTATCCCTCAGTCTCGAAAAATGTGAATTCCTGATGACTAAAGGGACTGTGCTAGGTCATACAATTTCTCAACAAGGATTACAGGTGGATCCCAACAAAATTTTTATCATCCAAAGGGTTCCACCTCCTCAAAAGATAAGATATGTTCAGAGTTTTGTAGGCTTAGAAGGATATTATAGAAGGTTCATTAAAGATTTTAGTAAGCTAGCCTCACCATTGTTTGGTCTTTTGGGGAAAGATGTTGAGTTTATATGGACTAACAACTGTCAAGAGGCTCTGGATGAGTTAAAAGATAAGCTGGTAACTGCCTCAATCTTGAGAGGTCCAAACTGGGGCCTAACTTTCCACATCCACATTGATGCCTCCAACAAAGCCATAGGAGTAGCCTTAGAAAAGGTTGAACGGAAGCTACCACATGCCATATACTTTGTCAGCAAAAACCTGTCTAAGGTAGAGTTAAACTATACTGTAACCGAGAAAGAGCTCCTAGTTGTGGTCCATTCCCTAAACAAGTCCAGACACTAAATCACTGGTTATCAAACGTTCGTACACACTAATCATGCTGAAATTCGGTATTTGATGAATAAACCTGATGTAAATGCCCGTATAATTAGATGGTTACTTTTATTGTAGAAATTTGATTTGACCATTGTTGATAAGCCAGGAAAGGAAAATGTTGTTACTGATTTTCTGTCTAGACGAGATTTTCCTGCAGGTGAAGAAGGGATGGTGAATGATTAAATGCCATATGAACACCTGTTTTCTATTTCAATAGTTTCTCCATGGTTTTCTGATATAGCAAATTACTTGGTTTTAGCACAGTTCCCACCACACCTATCCTGAAAAGAGAAGAGCAAGATCATGAGGAAAAGTGCCCCATTCACTTGGATTGAGTTCAACCTATTTAACGGTGGACCTTGTGGAGGCCACTTTGCAGCAAAAGGGACCGTCTTCAAAATTCTAAAGGCAAGCTACTATTGGTCCACTCTTCATCAAGATGGCAAAAGATACATCAGCCAATGTGACTGATGCAAAGGATGGGGAAACTGACTCCAAGGGATGAAATGCCCCTCCAACCTAAAGTGACTTTCGAGCCATTTGAGAAGTGGGGCATGGACTTTGTGGGTCCTATCAACCTTCCTTCAAAACAAAAGTCTTACATCATTTTGTGCACAGACTACCTGACAAAGTGGGTAGAAACAAAGGCAATCAAGGTAGCAACAGAAGGAAAACTGGTTGAGTTTTTGAAAAAAAATATCTTCTACAAGTTTGGTTACTCAAGAGAATTAGTCACAAGTCAAGGAAGTCAGTTTACCTCTAACCTGATTGAAGACCTACTCTCTCATCACAATATTAAGTGCAGAACTTCCACCCCTTATCATCCGCAAGCAAATGGGCAGGTGGAAGTCACTAACAGAGCTTTGGAAGAAATTTTGACAAAAGTGGTGAGCAACAGTAGAAAAGATTGGGCATATCGCTTGGTTGAGGCCACCTGGGCCTACAACACCACTTGGAAAACTACAACAAGTTTCACACCTTATGAGATGGTCTACGGGAAGAAGGCTTTGATGTCCATAGAATTTAAAAACGACACATTGAGGTTGGTAGCTCAGCTGGAACTAGATATTAGCCATGCACAACAGGAAATATTACTACAGCTGAATGGATTAGATGAATAGAGAATGCGGGCCCTCCTCCATTCAGAGGTGGTCCAACTCCAAAGAAAGATATGGCATGAACGAAACCTTAACGAAAAGCAATTTTAACCAGGAGATTGGGCGTTGTTATATGACTTGAGATACAAGGATTTCAAAGGGAAGCTGAGGACAAGATGGCTAGGACCATATACAGTGGAGAAATGTAACGATAATCATTCAGTCCTTATCAGGACCATTGATGAAGAAGCTATCCCCATGCTCGTAAATGGGCATCGATTGAAAATCTACATGAAGCCCCTTTCTAAGCAGGAGAAACTTTAGATAAATTAGTACTGGTAGTGGAGCATCCCCCTGTCTCCACTCCACCCACATCCTAAGCATAAAGAAAAATAAAAAAATAAAAAAATAAAATAAAATAAAAAGACCCTTGGGTGAAAACCTCTTGGAGGCGCCCAGGGTAGACAGTGAGGGTAAAAACCTCCTGGAGGCACCCCAGTTGTCTCAAAAAGAAAAGAAAAAAAAGATCCTTGGGTGAAAATATCTTGGAGGTGGCTAAGGTAGCCAATGAGGGTGAAAACCTCTTAGAGGCACCTGAGCTATCTCAAAAAAGAAGAAGAAGAAAAAACAGAAAAAGAAACCTAATTTCTGTTGAATAATTGCAGGTTGCAGGAAGGACATTGCAGGTTAGGAGGATCGCACAAAACAAAGACAGATGTCAGCACTAGGCTGCAAGCATCTCTCACAATCGATTCCTCCATGACCACTACCCTTTCCCAAGATTTGATCTCATTTAGACTGAGATTTCACCTTCTACAGGAAGTTATGTGTCTTCTACAGGAAGTTTTGTGTCTTCTATAAGAAGATCCTATAGAACCTACTAACAAGCCAAGATCGATTTTCGAGGAGGACCCGAAGTTTGGGAATCCATCCACGAGGCATATAAACATCCATGCTTCCATCCATCACCATATGTCACCCTATTCCATCTCTTTACACTTCCGTTGCACTCATCCTTTTATTTGTTCCTGCAAAATCACACACAAAAAACCCTGTTTTCTTCATACTGCCAGCAAAAACTTTTATTGACAAATCAAGTAGCAGTTTGTCACTCACCATACCTATCACCCTCCATGTAGACTGCTCATCAGCCGCGAACCTCGTCAGCAGTATAGCCCTGCTCATTCTATCTTGCATTCCAAGAGGAGAAGCAGCTACAGGGCATCCAACAGGAATCCTATAGCAGTTGATCCCTCTGGAAGACATACTCCAGAGATAGGGATAGCAAAGCATGGCAGAGGAGACATGCAAAGAGCTAATTTTGAACATAAGAACATTAGTAGCAGCTGAAGCCAAGCATGCAATGTGCATGCAACAACAGAAATTGAAGGAATGGGTTCCAAAACCCATGCATACAACAACAACACACGAAGGGATGGGTTCCCAAACTCGTGCATGCAACAACAACACACGAAGCATTGGGTTTCAAAACCCAAAATCTGCATAACATGACTGCAACCATGTAGGTAAGTTCTTAAACTCATTTGTCAATTGCATAAATCATATTTTGAAAGTTGCATGCCTATGGGAATGGTTCAGATTGAGGGGAATCGGTGGCCAGTCAACTAGCTACCCTCGGCTAGTTACATATTCTCGTGGGATCCAAACGAGCCCTATTACATTTAAAATCGTTGATTAGATGTGTAGCCAGCACGTGTGGAGTTTCCATTCAGGGATAAATTGCCGGGACTGGTAGTGGTGGCGGCGAATAACGACAGAGAGGAGGTGATGGCAGTCAAAAACACACAGAAGCATTATGGCCATGATGTCGGATCAATGGTCTGGTCTGGCCACCTCATCCCCTCAAAAAAAATCATGCCACAGATTAAATATGCCCAGCTAAAACATGCACCACCTTCTGTTCATTCTGCATCACAATGTCCTTGACTAGAGTGTGCATCCACCACTTCTAAAAACTATTAACTAGTCATCCTCCATGGGTTTTTCTACTTGTTTTCGAAAATCTCCCACGTATCGGGCTTGCTCGGAGACACAGTGTCACTCTACAGGAACCGGGGGCCTTCTACTAGAAAGGTTCTATAGGAAAAGCAGAATAGCTCTGCGGAGAAGGAAAACCTGGGGTTTTCGTCGAATTTGGAGCTCCAAACAAGGTAGGCTTGAAAAAAATTCTCTATGCATGATGTGTTTGTGCAAGGTGTTGAATTCAATGACATTATATTGGAAAACCAAAGAAAAAGTCTGTCGGTGTATTGGAAGTGAAACGTCTGCCTACATAAGTTCACTGAGTTTCCCCTCATTTTTTTCTGCATCAAAAATCTCCTCCATGTTTTCTTTTTAAATTCTCCTGTAGGGAAGATATATGCAGCTGTAGAGGCTAGCCTGTGTGTGTAAAAATATTTTGAATTTGCATATCTATCTTTGTGCTGACAAGAGAACCTGTATTCTTATGCTCTGTCTATAAAAAAAAAATTCTTCCTCTCATGAACAGACAATTGAGTTCTGGGTGACAACAGTCTTAAAACAAGGGAATTGTTGCTAATTGATATTGAACACATGAGAAATTCCTTCTTGGGTTTAGGGGAAACCAAATTCAGCTATCCTCTGTTTCAACTGTTTGGTTGCCTGAGCATTTCCTTTTCTGAATAAAACATAACAAGAGCAGTCTCACCATGCTAGGAGGATTCATAACGAAAGAACCCTCGAACTCTAGCAAACTTCATGAGCATCCTGAGGTGGTGGACCTTTTCACCAGAGAAAATTTGATATCCTTCTTTGACAAAATTCAGGGTCATGATGAGGAGATAACTGAGGAGTTTTTAATGTCCCTAAGACTTCAATCAAAGACACATTCCACAATTAGTTTTAGGGGCTTGACCCTAGAACTTACCCCTGAGCTCATTAGTCGAGTTACTGGTCTACCATTGGGGCTCCCTTGGAGCAAAGAAGAGATGTCATTGGGCCAAGTGGCTAAGAAAACATTATTTCTACCCGAGGAGCATCTTGTAGATGACAAAAATAGGGTTAGAAGAACTAGCTTGCCTCCTCTCTAAAGTGAAGTCAGTTTTCAAATTATGAAGTACATCACATGTGAAGGGAGGTTTAACATCATCTATGGATATCATTTCAGGTTGTTGTGTGAACTAAGGCATGGGATTGACTTGCCTCCAGCCAAAAAACTGAGCATCCCCTATTTCCTTCTTCCATCACTAATTAAATGTGGTACAAAGTTAAATGAAAGGATTCCAGATCAATTGGCCCATCATGGGCTTATCAAACTATTGGTGGAAGAAGTTTTACACACCTACAGTGTCCCCATATCTTGGGAACTCTTCAGAAACAGGTCCAGGGATGAAAACATTAGAAATTTTGCCAAAAACATCACCCCAGCCACCAATGAGGAGGGAGAGCACACTGAAGAAGGTGAGAAAAAAATGATGAAAGAACACAGGAATTCAAGCATAGAAAGAACAGAAAGAAAAAGGGGAAATGGGCTAGATTGCTGAGCCTAAAATAGAGGAAGAAACAACAACAAAAGAACCAAGGGAAAAGAGGATGTAGAGTAGAAAAGAGAAGGCTAAGAAAGCCCAAATGAAGGCTGCCCTAGCCAAAGCAGTCACATAGAAACAAAAGGAAAAGACACGCCCTGAGATATTAGCAACATAGATAAAAATAGTGGACACAGGGATTTCTACAAGAAGCAAGGAAAAAGAACAACAAGAGGAGAAATCACCTGAGATGTTGGCAAGGGAGACAACAACTGTGATTGCTGCCTTAAGCACACCTACAAAACAAAAAGGGAAGAGAAAGAGGCAAACCTCCATGTACTTTAAAGCAAGGAGAAGCACAAGGATCAAAGTGGGAAGACCTCAGCCACAATCAAAGGAGCCAATTGTCATTGAGGACACAATAACTAAACCAAAAGAAGAGTCTCCTTCAAAGATATATATCACCTATGAACGAGGAAGCCCAAAAACCTCCACCTAGAGAGAAAGAATCAGGATTATGGACTCAAAGACAACTCTACATGAAGCTAAGACATCTCTACAGGAAACTCTAGCTAAGTTAAAAGAGACTGAGAAATTCGAGGAAAAGGCAACCAAACAATCATAGGGAGAAGAAAAGACCGAGGAGATGCTGGAACCAACCCCTGCTTGGGCTCATACTACAACCTATTAGAAGCTGGGAAGATCATTCCCTAGAAGTTTGTGTGCCACTCTTCTTTGGATTAGAACAAGAATGGGTTAGGACTCACGCTTGGATGAGGATTTCCAAATCCAATGGTGTGGTAGACATAGGCCACCTGGAATAATAACTCAAGGAATCAAGAAAAGAGTTGGCCATGGTGAGGCACGTGGAAGGCAGTCAAAGGGCCAAATTACAAGAGGAGAATGAGCTGTTGAAACAATAGCTACAACTACAAGGAGGTCATAAGGAAGATAGGCCATCCATTTTGGGAGAACAACAGTAGCAAGAAAGGCCTCCAGCAGAGAAGGAAACAGCTAAGGAATAGTAGAGAGAGGATAAGCTACAGGCTAAGGTTGAGATGCTGACAAAACTGCTACAGGAAAAGGAGTCATAGGCAGTAGAAGAAATACAATTTTTAAAACAACAGGTGGAAGAGAAAGAAGCCCAACTAGCCTGCATGGCCAGCTGGGCAGTAGAAAACTTACAATGTAGGCAACCTGCTAAATCATATGCCTTATATCTTAAATATCAATGGTTGCAATTTCAAATTAACACCTTGGCCCAAAGGGGCACCATTCCATTTCAAAATTATCATCAGTTCATGGGTTTGTGTGACAGTAGCTCAGCAGAAGATAGGCCAAGTCAAAGAAGAAGAGGAGCACAAGTAGTGGGAGGAAGTAGAGAGAAAAGAACGGTTTCATGACCAAGAGGAGGACATCATGTCTAAAGCCTAGGATGTTAGAGAGGCAGTCAAATCAATCAAAGATGATGAGCTGGATTAGTTGCTCAAAGGTTGAGCAACACATTTAGCGTGGGGGTGATGATAAGTCCTAGAAATGGGTAACTTATTGGACACATTTTGCCTATTATTCTCGATCAATCCACCATTCTTCATAGCTAATGCACGCTTTTAAATATATTTGTGTTAATTGAACGAATGAGAATAGTCACTTGACCATGAAGTCTAATACGTGCTATTTGCATATTTTTGGATATCTTTTGGACCAAGGTCAAGCATTTATGATCCAGTTGAAAACCAAATACGAGGGAACAAAGCTAAGAATTAGTAGGAAGGGTGTCTCCCATACTAAATGGCCCCTTCCTCGAGTTCTCCACCATCCGCTCGGAGTTCAACATCCCACCAAAGATGATTTCCAAGGGCAGCCGAGCAGCTTTTGTGAAGTCACTGATTACTTGCAGTTTTGAGCAGCCAAGCCCCTCAAGTTAAGGAGGGTTGTTGGAGGTCCTCGTGGGGCATAAGTAGGAGAGCTTCAAGCATTTTTTTTTTTAGCTCTTGAACAATTGTATTTCTCACCTTAGTGTTGCTCTACCTTTCAGCTCATTTTTGAGCTTTTGCTGTAAACATTTTGGTGACGTGGTTATTTTTTGAGTAAAGGAGATAAATTTCACTTTGCACCAGCTCTAAGCTTTTCATAGGAGGCTATAGATCTTGGGTTTGGGCCGAACCCAAGTGCCAGTACCTCCTTTGTGTACTATTATGTGTTTTCTTTACATGCATAGAATAATTTCAACTATTTAGGTTAAGATCTTGCTTTGTTACTTTTGATGATTAAGATAGCTTTTTCTGCTTGAAGTCAATTTGACAGGTTGTTAATAGAAAAGATCTTCAAAAAAAGCCATTAAGCAACCCTTGATCTCACCTCTCCCTCCTTGGGACCATGAGTTGAGACCAAGGTGTCCTTGTTGCCCCAAAAACACTGTATTTTCCTCTTCATACAATTGCTAGTATTAGATTTTTTGTTAGGAAAGTTGATACCAGTTGTACTTTCATGTTTAGAATCTATTCTTGCTTAGTTTCCATAGTTATCTTGTATGATTTTCTACCAATAAACTTTTGTTCATCATGTTTTTGGTTTTTAGGTCTAAGTAAATCAAAATAGCTAGATCTCTAATTTTTCTATTCTTTCTTCAATCAATTTTGAGAAATAGTGTGCAAAGAATCTATAATACCTCCCTATCTATCCTTCCTGCATCATACCACCTGCTCCAACCCCTAATTCCAGATTTCTTCCCTCCATTCACCACCCTTTTCCAATTTGACCTAATTCCCATATATTTGTGAAACCTTGCTCCCTCCATCCTTGAACCAAATCCAAACACCTTCATCACTTCTTAGCTTCATTTACTAGGTCTTATACCCCTTCACATCCTCTTCCATCCTCCATTTCCATTTTCCCACCATTTTCCACCATTAACCCTCCAAAATCCTCTCTCAGCTCTTCCTGTAGAACATCCTGTAGAACCCCTGCAGACTTCCTGTAGAAGTTCACATGAGATATTTTTCAAGATCTAATCACTGTGAAACTCTCTGGAAGGGTGCTAGGGACCTCTTAGGCCCTCTTTTCACCTTCTCAACCTCCTTCGAGTGCATATCTTATTTCCTTTCGTCAATCAACTTTTGCACAGTCAAAAATAGTTAGAGCACATGCATAATAATTATGCAAAATTACTCAAAAATGAAAAAGATGTTTTTTCCAAATTTTACTGTAGAAGTAGATTAGTCACATGCATTTTACCTTTATAAAAGTTAATGGTATCCATTTTCACTGCTTTCATCTCTTTTCTTTCATCGGTAGGGTTAGTTGGTAAAACTATGGTTTGCTAGGGTTTGCATTTCTTTTCCAGTTCCAGCTTCGTTCAACAACTAGACTAGCCTCCTTTGAGTTAGCTTTCATCCATCACAGTTAAAAGATTCTTCTAATAGCTCATAGAAGTTGGCTTAAGCTCCTAGCGAACTTGTGCCAACTGATCAAGTGACAGCCTGCGGCAAGAGCTAGTACTTGTTCATATAGCACCGTCGTTTCCAAGTTTGTTATGAACAACCAGGTTGATAAAAGTAAAGAAGGGAGTCCCATGAGTTGCAACATCATTGCTGCAATATTGGAGCACACCATATTTTTGGCGCCATTGCCGGGGAAGTGTCAGAATATTTGTGATTGCTACTTTTCTTCTATTTCCTACTACAACCCTCAGCTAAGTAGTTTATTTCAGCAAGAGTAGAGTAGTTGTTTCATTTCCATTCTGAAATTTCATTTCTACAAAATTAGATTAGACATTTCTTGCTTTCCCAGACTAGCATTTCAATTCTGCAAGAATAGATTAGCATTTCAATTCCACAATTTCAATTGTGCATGTGTAGATTAGCATTTCAGTTCAACAATTTCAATTTAGCAAGCATACATTACCATTTCAATTCTGCAATTTCAATTTAGCAAGCATAGATTATCCATTTCCTTCTTTCGTTTCAATTCTGCATTTTCATTTCAGCAAGATAGATTTTAGTTAGTTGCAATTCAATCTATTTCAGTTTTGCAGGTACAAGTAGAAAAAACATAAAAATAAGCCAAAAATATTTCATTTCATGCCTCATAGAAACAGAGACAATACCGAAAAATTCTTACCCAACACCCCCACCACATCACTAAGCCACTCTTCTCTCTTCTTCGGTGGCAGTGATCCAAAAGAACTTATAGGTGAACCTTCAGAGATATACAAAGATCCTATAATATAAGAAGAGCAAGAAAACATTCCTCCTGAGACCATGGTTGAACACAGAAACGATATAGGAGATGAGGATAGAATAGAAGGTGCCTTTCCCATCCGAGAGACCAATGGGGACACAAAAATGAAAAACATAAGTCCCTCAGCCTTACCTCACTTCCATGGATCGACCACTAAAGACTCTGATACCTCCTTGTTTGAGTTTGCTATCCTTTGTCGAACTTATGACTATGCAGAAAACGAGCAAAAGTTGAAACTCTTTCCCTCTACCCTCAAGGATGCAGCACTATGCTAGTTCATGGGGTTACTTGGAAATAGTATCACAACTAGGGCTCAAATGTAGCAAGCCTTTATCAACAAATACTGGGACTACTGTAAGTCAAAGGAAATGAAGGGAGAAATCTTTTGGATTACCATGGGAAGTGATGAATCTTTAGAAGACTATGAAGAAAGGTTCCAACTTAGTTATAAAAGGGCCAGGTGCACACTTGACCCTGAATCTCTAAAGCTGGTTCTACTCCGATGAGTCCCTGAAGACCTTCTAGATACCCTCCATTTGCTAGCTGGAGGAGGCATCTACCAACTACCTTATGAGGACATAAATACTGTGTTTAGAAACCATTCTAGGGTAGCCTGGAAAAGAGGTAAGGGGAATCAACTTTCATCTAGTGCCACCTTCTCCAAACATGAGTTTACAAATCAGATGGAAGACCTTAAAAGTGAGGTGAGACAGACCATTTCCATGCAACTGGATACTTTCTGAATCCAGCAGAACAAAGAAGAAGCTGAGAGGGCTTTGGCCATCTTTTGTCCCAGATGCACAAGGAAGCATCCTAAGAACGAGTGTCCATTGCACTTAGTAGAGGTATGTTTCGTTTATGAGAAAGACCACCCTACAAACTAGTGCCCAAACTTACCCGGACTTAAAACTATGTACCAAGGGGCTGAAGGAGCCACTGAACCACTCTACTTCCTCAACCAAAGGAGGCTGCATGGATCAAGACCTTACCAACAAGGGATGCAAGGGACATCCCAAACTTATTACAACCCCATCCAATCCACTCACATACCTTCTTGGGGCCCCCCTGCTCATCCTTCCTGCTCCACACCCCCTCCTTGGTCTTATCCATCTCAATACCATACTCAACCTGCTGCTCATTCGTTTCATTCTCATGTTCAGCTACAACCTCAGTGGAATGTACCTTAGGAGGGATAGAGGCCCCAATACAACTCTCCTTCCACTATTTTGCCTCCATCGCCTGCTTAACCACAACCCTTACCTCCTACTCCTCCAACACAACCTGAGATGCCTGCTCAACCAAACTTGAACGCCAATAACAGAAAGGCCCAAGAGGTATATACTGGAGAGACAACATGCCCTACCTATGCTTTGGAGATTCAGTAGATCAACCTACGATTTGGGAAGGTCCTCCCAGATAGATAGCCTCCTCCTAAGGAGGATGATGAAGAGAAACAGGAAAGTGAACCCAAAGCGAGTCCACCCTTTCCTGAGAGACTAACTGTAACCATGCAACCAAACCTAGAGAAGACAGAACTTTTGGGAGAAGTTAAACAGTTGTGTGTAAAAATACCACTTCTACAGGCCACCAAAGATGTACCAATCTACAACAAATTGATCAAAGAGAAGTGTTTCCGACACCCAGGCAGGTGCAAGAGAGATGCCTTATTGCACAAAAATTGTCACTTTGACATTCTGCAATCAATGTGAGTCTATCACCACTCATACATTCCTCCTGTGCAAGTCTTAAACATCAGTTATTCATATCAAGCCTTGACACGAAGAGAAAGGCCTTAAAAATCTCTAAAACTCTGGTTCTGCACTTTCTCTTAGGATTACCTACGGTACCGCACCTATTGGTCATATCCCCTGCACACCTAACCGCTCTATCTCTGTGTTATGGGTGCGGACGCCTGTAAAAGTCAAAAGGCGCAAGTACATTTTAAAAAACTCACTTTGAGTCATTTTTGGAAGCTTCTAGAGGGAATCTTGAGGTGGCAAGTTCGCTCCTTAAGAGTTCATGCATCCCATACCTTTAGGAGCTAACCCCTTTATGTGAGGAGCTTATCCCTTTGAAGGAGGACTCTATCCCTTCAATCGTGGACATATAACCTCCTTCCTTTGCACTATAAAATGAAGCATTGCGCTAGTTACTAAGGAGGTTTAAAGCCAAATATTTTTGAGGGTAAATGCTGCTGGAACTTAGCCTTCCTAATTGAGCTTTTGAGAGGAGAGATTACATACCTTTTGATCTCATTTGGAAGAGAGTGAGACTTGTCAAAGTAGAGGAGATTCCTGTTTGGACCCTGGGAAGAGCTTGTACAGCATCAAGGCACCAAAGGTTGTAAAGTTCTTCTATTTCAATGTTAATACAATCAAGTTTATTTTTCTCAATAAGCTGTGTTTTATGGTTTATTTCATGGATTCCTTGATCACCATGATGAACGTGATTTATTATATTAGCTATGCAGGTGTTATTTGATGTGTGCTTGTTGGCGATTGCAGGTTCTTAAAAGGAAACTCTTTCAGAGCTATTGGAGCATGGCTGCCACAAACTAGCGTTGGACTTAAAGTAGGTTCTAAAACACCACTTTAGTTTTTATTAATGAATCGCAATATGTTTAGAGAAAAGTAGATTTATTTGTCCTACTTGTTGCTAGATATCTGTTGATACTAGGGATATTGGTATTGTCTACAAGAACGATTTATCCGGACAACAAATTAGCGACTCTGCTGGGGACTGGATTTGGTTTTTTTAATTTTCCTTTATCTTTGACGTAAGAAACTTGATTTTTGTTTCTAGTTTTTGCTTGATGTGTGTGAGATTAGGTAATTTTTAGGTCCTGGATTGTTTTTTGTTTTTTTTAGAAATTTTTAAGAGGACTGCACATTCTATTTATATTACAGTGCAAACCTCTCTACACTGTTACTTTATTGCACAAAGCAGTACCACATCTGGTAATACTAGAAGCCCGCGGAACCTGTCAAAATTTTTAAAAAACCTAAAATCATTTCGTCTAGTTAAGTTTAGGATTAGTTTATTGCTTTTAATCTCTACCCAGATCTACATGTGTCCTGTCAAGAGTCTTGTGAGTAAGTTCCATTGGTGTTGTTGTTTTAGATGATTTTCTAGAAGTTTTTCAAACCTAGATTGATTTCCACTCAGTCTCTGTAGTGACTTAAAGATTAGTAGCCTAAGAAACCTTAGATCACCCTAGTATCTTTTGTCTTATTGATGAGTCTGGCTGGTTTGTGAAATCTTCCCTTGATGAGAAATAGATTTCGTTTCTCTTTGCAAATCTTTGAACAAACTTGGTCATAAGTTGTGAATTTCATTTTTATAAAAGAAAACATAGTTGGGTGTTTTTTTATTGATTTGTTATTCTGAACGAATTAATCCTTAGTTTACTGAATAACTAAGTAAAACATCCTCAAAAGCATTTGAAGCTTTTATTTCGATTAGCTTTTTAGAAGTTCAGATCTCAAGATTAGATTTTTCATAGTTTTGAGTGTGTTTTCTAGAAATTATATATTCTCTTTTGAAAAAAATGTTTTCTGTAGTTTTGAGTGTTGAAAAGAAAAGGGATTCATTTTTGTGAGGATAATTAGTAGTTTCATTTTGAGTTTATTGAAAAAGACAAAAGGATTTTCTTTTCGTTTATATTTTGAAGGAAATATTTTTTTTTTCAAGGAATTGCATTCTCAACTCTTCCTTTAGCTAGAGATTCATTGAAAAGAAAAACAAATTGTTTATCATCTTAGGTGCATTTTTTAGAGTTTTGGGAGTCGAGTCTTCACACCCTCAAAGTTTCATCTCCATACCTATTGACTTAAGAAACAACCAATAAAAATAACGCTTAATTAAAATTGATCTACCAATCTTTTTATTTCTAGGGCTCTTATCACCAGTATAGCTTAGGCTAGTATCTTGGGGTAGGGAGTAATTAACTCTCCAAGGTAGTTAAAACAAACAAGTAGTTGTATCTTGCGGTAGGAAATAAATCCAATTGTAATTGATATAATCTGGGAAGCTCCTCTTAAAGGAGTCAATCACGAGATCATGTCCGAACCTTTGAGATAATCAAGGTTGTCTTATTGGGAAGATAGTAGATTTTCTCGTATTAAAAATGGTAAGCCTCGAACTAACCATTGTCGAGGAGCCTGGGTCACTTGTTGGTAAATCTCGGATTGATCATGTCGAGAATTCTTCAAGGGGATTGAGCTTTTCTACTCTACCCTTGCACGTAGATCGGATTGCAGACTGTTCCCCCAGTTGCATTTGTTATTGTTGGTAACCTTAGTGACCATAATCTTAAGATTCTTTCCTAAGGTGATAGTGAAAGACGGGTCTCACTGTACTTGGAGCAGACGTCAACTAGAATCACTTAGACTCTCTGGGGGTTCTCTTCACTCGAGACAGTTTTGTGAAGAAACTTGTGCCAGCCTATTTCATTGAGAAGGTTGTCGAGGTAACTGTTCCAACCGCCATTTCTGTATTGAATTCTGCGACGCTGGATTTCATCACCAACTAGTGTTTTCTGTACGAAAAGTTACTTTTTGTGTGTGGTTTGAACTCTTAGATTGTTAGGTGTGTGATTCAATTATTTAGGTCTTTAGAGACTTTAGGTGGTTTTATTGATATTTTCTTTGTTTGCATGTGAAGTAATTAAATATTTAATCGTGGCTGAATTACCGAGACAATCCTGTAGACTTCGGGGGCAACCTCCCGAATATACACCAAGTCATCTTGAAGGGCTAAGAGCTCTTGTAACACCTAGTGACAGTAAGTTGGGTCACCAGAGGCTGGAGAATCATATTTAATTATTCACCATGATTATCTAGTTCAAGCAACAGAGTATATTTCTGAACCAATTTCATTTTCCGAAGTTATTGGTAGTATTTGTCGTATTAGTGAATTAATTGAGGAACCTGAAATTTCTGAACCTGAAACTGAACCTGCTGCTACTCCATCCTTAGGATTTGCTTCTCCAACTTCTAGTGGTCTTGGTTCACCCAGGGTAGGAAGTGTCATTACCCAAAATCTTCCTTCTGGACTCATTTCTATTGAAGAACTCGTTAGTCTGGACGAAGATACAACTCTCCCTGAAAATCAACCAACTTTAGAACTTAGGGAGTGTGAATCAATCTTCTATAGTCCTTTTAGAAGTGACGCTTGGTACATATCATTGACAAAAATTTTAGAAAATCTGGGTCTTACTTCTTCACCACCTCGTATTCCTTTTCATTCTATGCCCAGAGGTTATTATCCTCCTTTGAATATGTCAAAACAGTCATCCATGTTTTCCCAAACACCAGAAACATTTTTATATGGTGGTCCTTCTGTTCCTTCTGGGTATCAGTCACTTTCTAGTACTTTTTCAGGAGTGTGTCCTCAACCATTGAACATGGGATTATTGAAATTTGGTGCCGGAGGACAGGTGGTTCCCTAAGGCTTTGATCTTTGGCCTACGGAAAAGTGTCTAAAAGAATTTAATTTTTCTCCTAAAGTGACTTTATAATTTTTATAAAGATAAATCTAATTTAAAAGTGATAAAGTTACTAGAGTCTAATTTTAAAGTGACTTTAATAAAGTCAATGTAAAATTAGAAAGGAAAAGTGACTTTGGAAATAATTGACTAAGTGGGTCTTTATTAAAGTGGGGTGAATTAAAAAATAAAAGTGAGATTTAAATGAGCATTTAATCTCAGCCCTAGATCTCAATCTATGTCAGCCATTGGATTTCGAGGTTACCGAAAAGTCACTTAGGATTAGATTAAAGGAGGAAAAGGAGGCAAAAGGTCATCAATTCTTTCATGAGCAGATTGAGAGAAGGAGAGCAAGAGAGCAAGGGAGATTTCTGGATAGTGAGGAGAAGGAGGTTGCAAGTCCATACAACAGAGTTTCAACAAAGTGGTGTTTCAGCAAGGCTGAGTTTCAGCAAGTCTGTACAACAGAGTTTCAGCAAGGCGGAGTTTAAGCAAGGCTGAGTTTCAGCAAGTATGTACAACGGAGTTTCAACAAGGCAGAGTTTCAGCAAGGCGGAGTACAGAAGCAAGGAGGCCGTACAACATTTATTGTTGTTCTGTTTTGTTGTTTGCAAGTTTTTCCAGTTGGCTGTGAGGCACGAAAAATGAGATAAGTTGTAAAATTTTGCTTGGTGATTTTTGCTGAATATTTCTCTTACTATAAAAAGCATTTTCCAAAAATAAGAAGGACCTTTCAAACTAGTTTTCCCCAAGAGTTGTAGGGGGCTTTTCTAGGGTCACCTTGACTAAAAATCACTATGTTTAAATGTGTAAATGGCTATTTGTACCTGCTGATTTTTATTTTTCCATTTTCTAGCATTCTGTAAAATTTCCAGAATTTGTGTTTTCAGCAATATTTATTTTTCAGTTGTTGAATGTATGGATATGGGAAAGTGCATTTAACTAGTTTGGAGAAATAAGGTGAAACTGAAAACCGGGGTGGGAAATGAGAAATTTTTACATGGTATCAGAGTTTGAGTGCCAAAGTGCAGTTTGGGATGGCAAAGAGGAAAATTACAACCTACTGATTTTTCACTCAGAAAATTCCAGCAAGCTGATTTTTCAGAAGCAACAGTTTTATCTTTACTACAGCAGTGCTATTTTTCAGTTTTAGGACAACAGGATGTCATTGGGATTGAGGGTGGAAGATAGGTTGGAAGGGCATACAAATTAGAGCATTTGGAAGGAGAGAATGCAGAGTATCTTTGAGGAGGCAGAAGTCTGGGACATCATGGTGCATACCACACAGAACCCTGTTGTTGTACCTACTGATGCTACTCAGTTGGCTGATTATAATAAAAAGAACAACAAGGGTAATACTGATTCTAGATGGAGTCAAAGACCATTGCATTCCTCATGTGAGAGAAAAGAGAAATGCCCATGAGATGTGGACAACATTGTCTAATCTCTACCAGAGTACTAATGAGAACCGGAAAATTGCCCTGAAGGAGAAGCTGAAGACCATTAAGATGGGTAATGATAGTGTAGCTGGATATCTCACAAAGATTACTAATGTGAGAGATGAGTTGGTAGCCATTGGAGAGGTCATTCCACCCACTGAGTTGGTGCGGATTGCAGTGAATGGCCTCCCCCGTTCATGGATGAACTTTGCTAATGGGGTTTTGAATGTGAGACCCTTCCCACATGGGAGAGGTTTTGGGATGATTGCATTCAGACAGAGATCAAGAAAGGTCAGCTTAGGGTAGCCAAGCCAGTTGAGTAGGATGAGGATGTACAACTATCAGGAGGAGGCAATAAAGGAAAAGGGAAGAAGTAGGCTTCCACAAGCAATGGTGGGGGCAAAGGGAAAGGTAAAGGTAAACATGCTAACACACAGAAGGACTATTCCAAGGTGAAGCGTTTGAATTGTCAAAAGATGGGACACTATGTAGTTGTGTGCCTGGAGAAGAAGGAGAAGAAGGGGAAGAACTAGAGTGTGGTAGCTTCAGCAAAGGTTGAGGACTTTGCAGATCGTTTTGACGAGGAGTTTGGGTTCACTGCGTGTGAGTCCTTTAGTGTAGGATCACCTGCCACACAAGTTCAGAGGGAGCATGCTTTTCGCTCAGTTAGGGGAGCATCTTTGGGTATCTGGTATGTGGATAGTGGGGCTTCATGTCACATCACAGGAGTCTGTGAGTACTTCTCAGAGCTTTCAGAGAGTGACATTGATATGGAGGTAGTACTCGGTGATGATAGAGTTGTTAGAGTAGTCAGTGTGGGGACACTGACATTTCAGAGGGAGTCCAAACCTCCCTTGAAGGTGTTAGATTTTCTTTATGTGCCAGCGATTTGGAAGAACCCCATATCCATCTCAGCTTTGGAGGACAGAGGATATGAGGTACTGTTCAGGGGAGGACAGGTATTGATGTATCACAGGGGCACTCCAGCTGATTAAGCTAGAGTGATAGGTGTATGCCATGCAAAGGTGTACAAGTTTGCATTCCATTCCCTTTTGGCATTGAGCATTAGTACCGATAGTAGAGCTAGCAGTTCTGAGCTGTGTGAGATTTGGCACCGCAGGACGGGGCATATGTATCATAGAGCCTTGAGGACCTTGCGGGAGATCACTACAGGTGTGCTAGATTTCAGTACTGATCACTTTGATACTTGCAAAGGATGTGCAATGGGAAAGTTTTCCAAATCCCCTTTTCTCAGCAGTGACAGCAGAGCGACCGGGATACTTGATTTGATTCATTCTGATGTGAGGAGTCGGATGTTTCATGTTTCCATGAGTGGATATGGGTACTATGTTTTATTCATTGATGATCACTCCAAGAGGACCTGGATTTATTTCTTGAAGACCAAGAGTGAGGTATTCAAGTGGTTTCAGGAGTTCAGAGCTCTTGTGGAGATACAGACAGGTGAGAAGATAAAGTCCTGGAGCTCGGAAAATGGGGGAGAGTAAACCCTTGGAGAGTTTGTTGACTATTGTGCGGAGGCAGGAATTAGGAGGGAGTTTGCTGTTCCGTCAGTGAGCAGTGGCTCGCCGAGCCAGAGGGGTGGTTCTTCGGGCAACATGAAGAGTAGTTCACTAGGGAGTCCACTGATGGACTATTCACACGGTACCTTAGCTTCTACAGGTTCAGGTGCACGTAGGAGGACAACGGATAGGTAGTCAAGAGTTCAGGCTACTGATGGTGATGAGGAGGAGTAGTTTCATTCTCCTATGGGAGAAAAATGCTCAGGGAAGAGGAAGCCCAAGTGGCTTCAGGACACCTTGAGAGATGCCACATTTGTTGCTGAACCTAAGAGGCCGATCAGAGAGAGTAGACCACCTGAGAGGTTTTGTAGCTATATGGAAATGGCTACCAACATTCTTCACTCTAAGCCTTCTAGCTATGAGGAGGTAGCTAACCAGTAGGTCCGGAGAGAGGCCATGCACGAATAGTATTCTTCTATCATGAAGAATGATGTTTGGGAGGTGGTTCTGAGGCCTGTAGGCAAATCCGTCGTTACTTCTAGATGGATTTACAAGGTAAGGCATGCTGCGGATGGTAGCATTAAGAAATTCAAAGTGAATTTTGTGGCTAGAGGGTTCTCCTAGATAGAGGGAGTTGATTATGAGGAGACCTTCGCTCCCGTGGCTTGATATACTTCGATCCACTCAATTATATCGATAGCAGTAGAAATGGGTTGGAAGATCCACCAGATGGATGTGAAGACTGTATTTCTCAAAGGCTTCATACAGGAGGAGGTGTACATTGAGCAGCCACAGGGCTTTGAGGTGCATGGGAAAGAGTCCCATGTGTGCAGACTGAAGAAGGCCCTTTATGGCCTGAAGCAAGCTCCCAAAGCTTGGTACTCTAGGATAGATACATACTTGCAGGGGATGGGTTTCACAAAGAGTGAGGCAGATCCAAACCTTTACTATATTGTGATAGGTGAGGAGCCTCTCATTCTGGTGTTGTATGTGGATGACTTGGTCAATACAGGTGCAGAGAGACTCATAGAGCACTGCAAGAAAGACCTTGTGGCGGAGTTTGAGATGAAGGACATCAGCTTGATGCATTAATTTTTGGGTTTGGAGGTGTGGCAAGAGGAGGGGAATTTCTTCCTAGCGTAGGGGAAGTATATTGTGGACATCCTTGGTAGATTCCACATGGAGGATTGTAAACCCATGTCGACACCGATGATCACCAACTGGAAGAAGCTTCATGCTTCGGATTCCAAGTTGATGGATCCCACATTATACAGGTAGCTAATTGGTTCCTTGATGTATTGAGTCAACACTAGACCATAAATTTGTTTTGCAGTCAACACGATGAGTCATTTTATGTGTGAGCCTAGGAAGGTTCACTAGGTGGCTGCAAAACACATATTGCGGTACTTGTAGGGGACAGTGGATTATGGTGTGGACTACACGTAGGGGGATGGAGTGAGATTGGTAGGTTATACTGATTCTGATTGGGCAGGTTGTGCTTCTGATAGGAAGAGCACTTCAGGGTTCTATTTTTGGCTGGGTTCAGCAGTAGTGTCATGGTTCAGCCGGAAGAAGCAGTCAGTAGCACTGAGTTCAGCGGAAGTAGAGTATATGGCAGCTAGTCTAGCTAGTTGTGAGTCCATCTAGCTTCGCAAGATGTTGTTTGGCCTATTTGGTCAGCCGTTGAGACCTTCAGTGATTTACTGTGATAATCAGAGTTGAACTAAACTCACGGAGAATCCAGTATTTCATGACAGGTCAAAGCATATCGGGATCAAATATCATTTCATCAGAGACTATGTTCAGAAGGGAGCTGTGAAGCTTGAGTACATTCCCACTAATGAGCAGGTTGCAGATATTCTTACCAAAGCCTTACCACGGGGCAAGCATGTTTACTTCAGAGACAAGATGGGTGTGGTGAGGAACACCTTCCTCGTAAGAGGGAGTGTTGAAATTTGGTACCAGAGGACAGGTGGTTCCCTAAGGCTTTGATCTTTGGCCTAGGGAAAAGTGTCCAAAAGAATTTAATTTTTCTCCTAAAGTGAATTTATAATTTTTATAAAGTCAAATCTAATTTAAAAGTGATAAAATTACTAAAGTCTAATTTTAAAGTGACTTTAATAAAGTCAATGTAAAATTAGAAAGGAAAAGTGACTTTGGAAATAAATGACTAAATGGGTCTTTATTAAAGTGGGGTGAATTAAAAAATAAAAGGTGAGATTTACATGAGCATTTAATCTCAACCCTAAATCTCAATCTATTTCAGCCATTGGATTTAGAGGTTACCGAAAAGTCACTTAGGATTAGATTAAAGGAGGAAAAGGAGGCAAAAGGTCATCAATTCTTTCATGAGCAGATTGAGAGAAGGAGAGCAAGAGAGCAAGGGAGATTTTTGGACAGTGAGGAGAAGGAGGCTGCAAGTCCGTATAGCAGAGTTTCAGCAAGACAGAGTTTCAGTAAGGTGGAGTACAGCAGCAAGGAGGCCGTACAACATTTATTACTATTCTATTTTTCTGTTTGAAAGTTTTTCCAGTTGGCTGTGAGGCACGAAAAATGAGATAAGTTGTAAAAGTTTGCTTGCTCATTTTTGCTGAATATTTCTCTTACTGTAAAAAGCATTTTCCAAAAATAAGAAGGAGCTTTTGAACTGGTTTTCCCCAAGAGTTGTAGGGGGTTTTTCCAAGGTCACCTTGACCAAAAATCACTGTGTTTAAATGTGTTAAATGGCTGTTTGTACCTGCTGATTTTTATTTCTGCATTTTCCAGCATTCTGTAAAATTTCCAGAATTTGTGTTTTCAGCAATATTTATTTTTCAGTTGTTGAATGTATGCATCTGGGAAAGGTCATTTAACTATTTTGGAGAAATAAGTTGAAACTAAAAACCAGGGTGGGAAATGAGAAATTTTTACAGGGATGTCAACTGGTAATAATGGAACTCCGCCGTTAAGCGTAGAAGAAATTCTTATGATGTTTGGTGCTATTCCAAATCCGCAACCTCAAGGTAGTCAGTTACCGCCTGGAGGGCAACCTCAAGGTAGTTAGTTACCGCCTAGAGGGAAACCTCAAGGTAGTCAGTTACCGCTTGGGGGGCAACCCCAAGGTGCTTAATTACTGCCTATGGGGCAACCTCAAGGTAGTCAAATACCGCCTAGGGGGCAACCTCAAGGATAGTACATACCTTCAGGATAGTACATGCCTCAAGGTCAACCCCAATATCAATATATACTTCAAGGTCAACCCCGGTTTCAGTACATGCCTCAAGGTCATCAACCTCAAGGTCCGTACCCAACTCAAGGTTTCCAACCACCTTCTGGTCCACCATTTGTACAAGGAGTTGGAAATGTACCTTTCAATTATCAGTCCTACACTCAACCTAGTTATGGTCCTCCATATGCTCAGCCTGTTATGGGTCCTTACCCCGAAATGAATATGGTGTGGGATCCATCTTAAACTCAACAAATTTTGCAACCCAATGTGCAGTTGTCATCTCAGCCTGGACAACCTTTGGTTTCTGGTTCAACCCAGCAACCTGCCCAACCTACTATTCAAACTTCTGAACCTAGTGTAGTTCATTAGTTTGGGCCTAGTTCGCCTTGAACTCCACTTCAAATGACTGCTACAACTGCTGCAGCGTCTGTTCAATCTACCCCACCTACTTCTGGAGTATCAACAGCTTCGGTTTCTACTGTTCCTGCATCAACTCCTCAGACCTCTTTACCGCAGTCCAGACCTACAATTCAGACTTCAGTTCAGATGCCTGTAGGACAACTTGGTCCAAGTACGGTTGTCACAAGTCAACCGCAATTCACTTATCAACTGTACCAGGGACATTATCAATATGGTCATGCTGTGCAAAACCCAGTTTATCAGTATCAACCGTACCCTAGATATACTTATCAGCAACCTCAACAACCCCAGTTTGGTCCAGTTAATCTTGGTTTTCTAGGAGGATATAATATTCCTAATGAAAATCCAATTCCAGGTTATCCTGGATATCCTCCTCATGGAGCTGGTCTTGTGACCCAAGGTTTTGAATACCCTAACCATCAGTTACCTTTTATTGCAACTTTGCATTTACCTGATTTGTCTTGCCTTATGAACGATCCAATTTACTATCTTCCATATTAGCCGCCAATGCCTAATAAGTTTCCCAGTGATATCTCTAAGTTTGAGGGTAAGCTAGGAGAAGATCCGTCAAATGATATGATGACTTATCACCTCTGGTGTGCATCCAATTCCATTATAGATGATCCAATTTGCTTACGTCTTTTTCAATGCACTCTAATTGGTCTTGCGGCCAAGTGGTACATTGAGTTGCCACGAAGCTCTTTTTATAATTTTAGTTAGTTAGCCACTTCATTCTTAACTCATTTTCAGTTGGCTGTCAGATGTGACAATGGCATGAAATTATTAACTTCATTAAAACAGTCAACATTCACATACATTTCAGATCATATTTATGAATGGCGACATCGATGACGTTTAGTGAAAGTTTTTATTCCGGATCAAATTTTGGCAGAATGGTTTGTCAAATGATTATTGCCTAAAATCAGTGAGAATTTAGCTAAGGTAGGAGTTGTTACTAAAGAGCAAGTAATTTCTCAAGCTCAGTACCTTGACCTTGTTTATACGCAGTCGAGTACTTTACATGAAAAAATCCCTGATCTTCTGAAACAAAATCAAATAACTGCAGCTCCTTCAGGGTCTCATGCCGTTGATGGTATAATTGGTTCAGTTAGCACCAAAAGTAAGAAGAAATCTGCAAATAATTCTTCTCCTATTATAACTTTACCAGATTCCCTGACCGGAGAATCTTCCGTTGAAATTCTTGCCGATATTCATGTCATAGAATCTTCTACGGCCAAATCAAAATCCGGCGGTAAAAAGAAAGGGAAGAAAAAAAAAACAAAACTCAAAAGAGAAACTAGATAAAACTTAATCTACTAATGAGAAAGGTAAACCTATCTATCCTTGTCTCATTTGTGACTAGGAGCACTTTACAGGAGATTTTCCACATCGAGTTGAGGTTTCGAAAATCGTCAAAGGTTCCCAAACGCCTGCTATCTTGAAGGATCATTTTCCTAGTCAAGATAGTAAGATGATAGGTTCTTTCTCAAATGCCTCAGAAGAACCAATTATGATGATGTCCCATGTCAGGATTGCGACGCGATTGCAAGATTATGGTAGTAAGAATCCTGTTGGTGTTAAGGAAGTAGAATCTTCTAATTCAAACCCATCAACTTCAACTCCTTCTAGTTCTAATCTGCTATAGATCGAGAAACCTAACCCAGAATTAGTAATCAAACTGCTTGCTAAAGGTACACTTCGAAAGTTAGCTTTCAATCGACATGCGAGAGCTGCTTAGAACTTTAACATTTTTGAATATTTACCTATTTCCCCTTCAACAATGTCAGCTTTGGAGGTGCTGCAATCATGCCCAGTACAACGTGAATTGCTATTGTCTGCTATAGGAGCTGTTGATATTCAGGATTCCAACCTTATAATATTTGATTTAGAAAATAGTACACCTCACCTACCTCATCAAATGGCTTTCCAGATCCCAGTGTTAGTCAAAAACAGACCTTGCTTTCAGACTATGATTGATGAGGGAGCTTCTACGTGTATAATGCCGATTCAATGTTGGAGATCGCTTGGTTCTCCTACACTCAATCAATCCCCGACGATTCCAAAGGATTTTGATGGCTGAGGGTTTCATCCTTTTGGCATTTTGCAGGATTTACCTATAGGGGTAGAAGGAAAAACTGTAAATCTAGATGTGGAAGTGGCTAATGCCCCTCTAGATTATAACCTTCTGTTGAGTCGTAGTTGGTCTTACGCTATGACTGTTGTTGTTTCATTGGTCTTTCGGCTTATTAAGTTTCCTCATAATGGAAAGATCATTACAATAGACCAGTTAAATTATTCTGCATCCAACCCAGCCTCTTCTGATAGTATCCAACATGTCGGGAAAACAACTATCTCTTATAAGGATGTTGGGGTGGGATTGATTAAAGATTCTGGTTTACTAGGAACTTTTTCATTTTCTCCTCCTAATGTATTGCCTTCTTTTGCAACCATTCATATGATTTCATCGAACACTATTGCTTTTGATGATCCTTGGATCATACCTTCCGATTTTTGATGTGGACTCATTTGGTGATGCAATGCCCTTGAGTCCCTTTGAAGTTGCATATCAGGTGGTATAATCATTTTCCAAATCTTGTTCAACAGAAATTGATCCAATGAATGTGGTCCATGGGGAGTCACTTTCAATATCAACCTCAGATTCAACAACTCTTTCTGATCCTGTTCATACTGATGAGCAGATTCGTGAACTTTTGTTTGTTGATGATTTACCATGGGAAGATCTTCATCATCGATCTTTGTTTTTACCTAAGATTGATCATTTTGAAAATGGTTTCTCATCTATTTTACCACTGATTATGTCAAGGAACCACAGAATCCACTGCAACATCCTGATTCTAAGTTGAATTTGGGAAATATTTCTCAAACGGTTCCTATTGACATTTCAGTAAAACCTGGAATTATTGAAAACATTCATATAGGTGCTTCCTGTACGGACGAGGAAATCCAAACTTATAAAGCCCTATTTCAAGAATTCCATGACGTGTTTGCCTGGTCATATGAAGAAATGCCAGGAATTGATCGATCAATTGTTGTCCATGAAATTAAAACTTACCCAGATGCTAAACCTGTCTAGCAACGTTTGCGTCAGATACATCCAAGAAAAGTTGCTGCTATTAAAGCTGAAGTTGAGAAATTACTTCAAGTAGGTTTCATTTATCCAATTCCCTTAACGCATTGGGTATAAAATATTGTTCCTGTTAACAAAAAGAATGGAACGATAAGAATATGTATTGATTATAGGGATATCAATTCAGCTTGTCCTAAAGACAATTATCCAACCCCCTATATCGATCAAATTATTGATGATTGTTCCGGCAGTGAAACGTTCTCCTTTATGGATGGTTTTTTCAGTTACAATCAAATTAACATACTCCCTGCTGATCAACCTACAACAATTTTCATTTGTCCATGGGGGACATTTGCTTAATATAAGTGACCTTTTGGATTGAAGAACATTGGAGCAACTCTTCAAAGGGCTATGTCTTATGCATTTCATGACATCAAGTACATTGTGCAGCCTTATCTCAATGATTTACCTGCTCATTCATTACATAGAGCTGATCATCTCACTCATTTACGAGCCATCTTTATGCGATGTAGGCATTATCGAATTAGGATAAATCCACAGAAATGTGTTTTTTGTATAGAAACGGGTCGTTTACTGGGATTTATTGTCTCAAAAGTTGGCATTCGTGTTGATCCCTTGAAGGTTGAAGCCATTGTCAAATTACCTCCGCCTTCGACTCTTCAGCAACTCCAAAGTTTGCAAGGGAAAGAAAACTTCTTATGTCGATTCATTCCTAACTACACCGAGATAGCGAAAGGTTTTACCAGGTTGTTGAAACAGAACATTCCATTATTTTGGGATGAGATAGCTAACAAATATTTTGATGCACTTAAACATGCATTGATGCATGCACTGTTATTGCATCCTCCCAACTAAAACCAAGACTACTTTTTGTACCTCGCCGCTTCTCATTCCACCATTGGAATGGTTTTAGTTCAGGAAGATGAATTCAACAATGACCATGTGATTTAATATCTTAGTTGCACTCTGAATCTAACTGAGCTTAAATATTTGCATGTGGAGAAATTGACCTTGGCAGTTGTTCAAGCTGTCCAAAGATTTTGTCACTACATCTTATTACGCAAAGCCACGGTAATTTCTTACTGTAACCCTATGACGTATATTTCGACCAAAATATTGCTAGGGGGGCAAGTATTCCAAATGGATAATTATCCTGCAAGAATTGGACTTGGAATTTGAAAAATCCAAGGCAACGAAATCTTTGGTTTTTGTGGAACTGATGTGTGATTTCCTGTGTACTGATACCGAAACTGTGGCTGAAGAACCCATTGCGGATGAACCATTGTTTCTTATCAGAACTCTTGATCCATGGTATGGAGATATAATTTTCTATCTCCAAACCCAATATTTTCGGCCTGAAATATCACGATCTTAGTGAAGGAAAATACATTTCCAATCCCAAAAGTATAATATTATTGGAGATACACTCTATCGTCGTGGAGTGGTTACTATTTTTCGACGTTGTCTAAATCATGAAGAAGCTGAAAGGGTTCTCAATGACTGTCACTCTGGAGCATGTGGCGGTCATATGTCTGGGTATGCCACATCCCAAAAGATATTGTGCGCTGGTTATTTCTGGCCATCCTTATTTCAAGATTGTATCAATGCAGTCTGGAAATGCGACAATTGCCAAATTTTTGATCGAAAGATGCATGCTCCACCTATTCCTCTCCACCCTATAATTGTCGGCGGTCCTCTCGCAAAGTGGGGTATCGACTTTATTACATGTAACCCTCACTCAGTTGGGGGGAATGCATATATCATCCTTGCAGTAGATTATTTTACCAAGTGGGCCGAGGCGATGCTTACATTTTTGGCAGACAGCAAAACTGCTGTAATTTTCATTTTCAATCATATAATTGCTAGATTTGGTGTTCCTCAAGTGATTATTATTGATCATGGAATTTATTTTCGAAACATCATGATGACTGAACTAACAGATCAACTTGGCCTGCGTCACGATAGTTCTACTCCATATTATCCACAAGCTAATGGTTTGGTTGAAGCAATCAATAAAGTTCTAGTCACTATGATCCAACAAATCATTGGTATTCATCAGTGAAATTGGCATAACATGTTATTTTCAGTGCTTTGGGCGTATCAAACCTCAGTCAAAACATCAACTGGTTTCACTCATTTTCAGTGTGTTTACGGGTTGGAAGTAGTGTTACCCATTGAATAAGAAAACCCGTCATTGCAAATAGCCATAGGATTACTCCCAGCCACTTCCAAGGAGGAGAAACGTTTGTTGTATTTAGCTCAGCTAGATGAGAATCGACGTGATGCTGCATTAGCCATCAAGACTCATGCAAAATAGATAAAAGATGAGTACGACGGAAACATTACACCTCGTAATTTTTTAGAAGGAGACCTAGTTTTACTATGCGATCAAGCAAATGATGAGCTAGGGGCTAGAAAATTTGTACCCATGTGTCATGGTCCTTTTGTTGTGAAGCGTAAGTTGGCAAAAGGGGTCTATGAATTAGTAGATTTTGACGGTGTCTCTTTAGGTAGACCTAGAAATGGGCTTTATCTGAAAAGATATTATGCTTAGAGTTTGGTGTGGAGATTTTTGTTAGAATAGTTTCTTTCTCGTTGGTGTGTTTTAGATTATAAAGTGTGCCTAGTTTAGAGAGTGTTTTATCATTACTCTTGCTTATCTTGATTTTACTCTTGATATTGCAGATGTCGATGTCTTCTCAAACATACATTGGTTTTGCTGATGGTGCTTGTCGTAGTACATGGAATATTTTTTTCGTAGGTTGGGTTATATATTCACCCTCTGACAAGTTAGTATCTATGCATGGGGTAAGCCTCGGTCAAACAACAAATAACATTGCAGAGTATAGTGCAGTGATTGAATTATTATCTGAATCCATCTCATTTGGGATTCAGAGTTTGATTGTTAGGTTAGATTCTGAACTCGTTGTATTACAGCTTAACAGGGTTTATGCCATTAAAAATCCAATGTTATTAAGATTATTTTTGAGATTTCGTCTCTTGGAACGTGAATTTGACTACATTGAATATCAACATATTCCAAGATATTTAAATACATTAGAAAATGCAGTTGCTTCTCGAATGTTAAATAGACATTTGCAATAATCAAGACATTAAATTAAAAAACATTCCACAAACATGTTATACAAGATAGCCAGTAATAGTGATATATCATAGCATAGAAGTGTGTCAAATATACATCGTCTTCGATCATAGGTTGAAAAACACCTTATGATCAGCAAAAATGATAGCACAAAAAGATATAAAATGTCATATGAGTCTACAAAGGAAATCATCCTATCCCTGATGATGATCACGATAAGAAACCATTGCTTGGGCCACCCTACAAAGGAACCTCCTAAAAGGTCCTAGGACCCCAATCACATAGCGCTATAACCTAAGAGGAATATCATCTATAATAGTCTCTAGGATATCTACTATCAAACGCTCTAGATGATGCTCCAATTCAGTGAGGGCCTCTGCTGATTGGTCTTGTGGGGTCGGTGTTGTGGCAGCAGGGTGTCTTCTCTCATAGGGCTAGAGAGCGGCTGGTCACCGTGGACTCACATCTATATTTAAAACTTTTTACTGTCAATTTTGGACGATTTAAAAACAAAAAAAATTAGTTTAAAAATCTAGAAAGTGTTGAAAATGATTTTACTTGAATCATCCCATTGCTCTCCTAGTGGAAGAGCCATGTCTGGATCAGCACGATAATCCATCCTAGCATATGGAGAGTCCTGAATCATGAGAAGTTGGTTCTCCAACCAACAAAAATACTCAGGTGGAAATCAGACAACCTTTGTACCCTCCTTAGGATGAGGGGCCATCACTGCAACCCAGTGCATAATCTTTAGGATCTCGGGGAAGTCCAACCTCAAAGGAAAGATGTTGTGGGTGTAGTTTTTAACCTCGAACATAAATTACCTGCATACGAATTCTAAATCACAGGAAAACTAAAATGCGAGAGCATAACACATAAAACACATATACACAAAGATTTCCCACTGGATCTCAAAACCGAGACTACCAGCTTGATTTTTCATTTTTTGTTCCTTTCAATGTTACAATACATATTCATACATGCCGAAGCATCCAATACCATGGACCGAAAAACCATCGCATCCAAAACCATAGGTAGGTTCGCCCAACCTAATATAGGGTCCAAAAAAATTTTTCTCGGGGAGCTGCCCCAAACCCCGTAGAGGGGGGCTACACGCCCCCCTCAAACCCCTCGGACAGGGGGGGCTATCGCCACCCTGTGACCCCCCCGTTGCGTAATCGGCGCAACGAAGGGGGG
>APFE030062081.1:18170-51839 GCA_000404065.3 Pinus taeda | reverse complement strand
CCCCCGCTACGCAATCGGCGCAACGAAGGGGGGGCTCTGCCCCCCCCTCTAACTCCCCGGTTCACTACATAGGTTAGTCGTGTAAAGAATATAACACAACCCAACAATGGGACCAACATAGGGACCCTCTCTAGGCTAAAGCTCACAACTAAGAAACCATATCCAAAGTTCTTTAGTTGTCCATTCTTTTCCCTAGTCAATTAGCCTTTCACATTCGCCAACACAGCTTTGCCCCAGTTGAAGATGGTGCCTGGGAAACAGTCTACTGCCATTCGCATTTGGGATCTGATAGCTAGATGCAATGCTGCACTCCCGTATAGTCTGGTGACAGTAATTGCGATCAATTTAAGTTCAGTATGGGAGATAGTTTTAATATCTATCCGTTTGTCCGCATTTTGAACATTACAAAACTCTAGTCGGAGACTAGCGACAAACTGGCCACCTGGCCTAGTCCCGAATAGAGATAATCCTTCACCTCTCTTCGGCAAACTAGTAAGGAAATAAATGTCCTTTGGCTCGATTCTGAGCTGGTGGCCACCAATTATGAAACACTAGTCCTATGTGCTCCACCTATCTACCAGCCATTGTAGAAAGTCTACCTAAGCCCTCATGCCGGGTATGGCCAATAACTTAAATAGACCGCATGTTTTTAATGCCTGTATTGAAGGTGGATAAATTAATGTGGCTAGATCCACATCTTCGTGCTCCCGTTCCCGCCCAACAAGCATTTTGTATATCTACATTGCAAAAAAGTGGGATTAGAACATTTTATTTTCAAAAATTTTGGGCGGAAATGGAAAAAATTAGGGTTTTAAAATGTATTTCGTGGGGTCTGCACCCGCTAGTTAAGGACAGTGCGTAGGTTCGCACTCTTCCTTAAGAACAGGTGCGGGACCTTGACTTTTTCCTGTATACGAAAAAGTCAGGGTCTGCAGGGGCCACATGCCGTGCCTGCGGACCCCTCGCTAGTGATTTTTTAACTAAAAGTTTCCTAAAAAAATCAATTTTAAAGCCCTAAAATGAAACTTAAATGGTTGAAATGCAAGATAGGGATGATGTGGATTACCTAGAGTGGACGGTTCTCGATTCCAACGGTTGGATTTTCCGCAATCTTCACAGGAATTTTCTTACCAAAAGCTCTTACTTTTCACTCTAAAGTCAAACGGTAAAAATGAATTTACAAAAGCCCTTTTTATAAGCTCTTTTGAATAAATGAATTTTTAATTTGTTTATTTTCACTTTAAAAAATGTCACTTTTGATGCATTTTTATTAATTTTAAACATGTATGAGTAATGTTTTGAGTTTTTGTGTAGAATATTGGATTTTCAGGGAGAATTGATCATTTTCAACAAAGAGCATACTTTTTCACTTTTTCGGACTCTTTCAAAATTTACAAAAAAATGAAACATAGGAGTCCTCTTTAAGCTCTTTTCTGACTCGTAAAATATGAAAATATTTCCGATTTTATCTTTTTAAACTCATTAAAACGGAATTAACAAGACGGTCCACTTACAGCTCTCTTTTGACCATATAAACATGAAAATATTGTCGGATTGTTGTCATTTCAAGTTCGATATTAGTAATAAAATGATGTGTTTTTGATCACTTTTTTACTTTTTCATATTTAAGACACTAATTATGAAAATTACTCCTTGATCGTAATGATCAAGCAGTTCTCTTAAGTATTATTTTATACTTTTTCGGGCTTAGGGGACACAAATTTACGAAAAAGGACAACCATGGAGTTTTCTTAAGTTTTTCTTCTGACTCCCTAAAATTGAAAAACACTGAGTTTCTCCTATACTGGACTCATTAAATTTGAAAGTAAAGGACCTGTTCAATTTCAAACAGGAACGGACCACTCTGTTTTAGGGTTCGAATTTTAAACTAAGTTGGACTCATTCGGAGGATGAGCTTATAATCAAGCAATTGTTATCCTCCTCAAGCTTGTCAAAAATAAAGAGGTACTTGCCAGAAATGGTGGGGGAAAAGAGAGAAAAATGAACTTGTTTGTTACTTTGTGTTTAGAAAAGCAGTTAACCACTCTTGAACATGACACTTTTGTTCACCTAGGTTGGGCAATTCTTTGCCTAACAGTTAATCAAACCATATTGAAAGTCTTCAGCCAGTTTCCGGATATTAGCTTTCGATCAATTGTCACCAAACCATCTGTAGTGTTGTTATGTGTTCAAGAGGTCAGCTCAAATAAATCATTCATTTGCAAAATATCTGTCATCCATCTTGACCATCCCTGAGTTAGTCCTTGCCAAATACATTTTTTCAAAACTTGATCTATGATTTCGTGTTGTGGGCTTGCCTACGATGGATCACTTTTTATTGACTCCAACTCATTAACTAGAAAGAAGATCTAGGAATCGTCAGTACCTTGGAATCTGCATGCCTCAATGGAAAGTTTCTTGCCTTTGATGGTAGGTTGCATCATTGACCTTCGATCAAAGGATTTTGTGACGTGTTCGACATCGACTCATATATTCACATTTCATGGATTCTACTGAGTACTTTGAGGGCCACTGACATTATTGGTGGTTCCTCTCACACTTGTTAACAGTTCACATCATTGACTGGTAATCAAATGGTTTTTACCATGTTCGACTTCGACACATTCATTCACATGGATAGAATCATACTAGTTCAGGAAGCAGAAATCAAGACCCTAGATCTAGTTTCCACCATCCAGGCTGTGAGGAATTTTGTTATTCATTATACAGTGGACTATTCATAAACAGATGGCTACACCCATACTGTGTCTTCATATGTCTATACTTGTGATGTATTACGAAATCATTCCTGTATCAGAGCAATTTAGATAGTTTTCTAGTCAGTTTTGATCTGAGTATGGGAATGTCTACCTCAGCGATGATATATTATATATTATATTATATTATATATATATATATATTATATATATATATATTGCATAGAATGTTTTTAACAGAGTTATGACCAGGGTATCCACAGGAAGATCCTTCAAATGATAAAGTACTTCACTCTTCTTAGATCACAAAACCATGCTCATATATTTTAGACTTCACAATTTAGGGGGCAATCTGTTGCACAAAAATTGTCACTTTGACATTCTGCATTCAATGTGAGTCTATCACCACTCGTACCTTCCTCCTTTGCAAGTCTTAAACCTTATTTCTTCATATCAAGCCTTGAAAGTAAGAGAAAGACCTTAAAAATCTCTAAAACTCTAGTTTTGCACTTTCTCTTAGCATTACCTGCAGTATCACACCTATTGGTCATATCCCCTACGCACCTGACTACTATGTCTCTGTGTTATGGGTGCAGACCCCTGTAAAAGTCAAAAAGGCACAAGTACATTCTAAAAAACTCACTTTGAGTCATTTCTGGAATCTTCTAGAGGGAATCTCAAGGTCACAAGTTCTCTCCTTATGGGTTCATGCATCCCATACTTTTAGGAGCTAACCCCTTGATGTGAGGAGCTTATCCCTTTGAACAAGGACTCTATACCTTCAATGGTGGACCTCGAACCTCTTTCCTTTGCACTATAAAATGAAGCATTGGGTTGGTTAATAAGGAGGTTGAAAGCTGAATATTTTTTAGGGTAAATGTTGCTGGAACTTAGTCTTCTTAATTGAGCTTTTGAGAGGAGAGATTACATACCTTTTGATCTCATTTGGAAGAGAGTGAGACTTGTCAAAATAGAGGATATTCCTATTTGCACCCTAGGAAGAGCTCGTACAGCATCAAGGCACCAAAGGTTGTAAAGTTGTTCTATTTCAAAGTTAATACAATTAAGTTTATTTTTCTCAATAAGTTGTGTTTTATGGTTTATTTCATGGATTCCTTGATCACCATGATGAACATGATTTATTATATTAGCTATGTAGGTGTTATTTGATGTGTGTTTGTTTCTGATTGTAGGTTCTTAAAAGGAAACTCTTTCGGAGCTATTGCAGCATGGCTGCCACAAACTAGCATTGGAGTTAAGGTAGGGTCTAAAACACCTCTTTAGTTTTTATTAATGAATCATAATATGTTTATAGAAAGGTAGATTGCTTGTCCTGCTTGTTGCTAGATATCTGTTGATACTAGGGAGATCAGTCTTTTCCACAAGAATTATTTATTTAGCCAACATGCCCCAATTATCAATGTCATAGGACAACTGTCTGATCTAATGTTGGGACAAGTAATTTGTCCAAAATATTTGGACCTTGGGAGTATTGTAGTTGATGTCCACATCAATGGCACCATAATCCCCCACACCCCAATTGATCTAGGGCTGCCATTAATGTGATGATCGGGGACACTATGCTCAAACTCAACCTTCAGAGTTCTCTAAGAAAGACCTCGACAATCCTGCAGTTAGTAGATTGCTCCACGATGACTCCCGAAGGGATTATGGAAGATGTCATGGTCTCCATTAATTCTTTGGAGTACCCTGTGGACTTCTTGGTCCTTCAGCCAAAGGAAACACTCATGGGATATGCCCTCATTTTGGGAAGGCCTTGGTTAGCTACTACGAATGCTTACATCAGTTGTCGAGTTGGGAGCATGACCATTAAGAATGGGCCTATGTCCAAACAGCTAGTCCTATATCCTCCGGCCCATCCTCTGCTATAACATGACTTACCTCTCTGGTTGGAGGAGGAGGATGAGGATGAAGCCTACTCTGCACCAGTGTGCATAGTGGAATCTACAAGGGGAGGTCCTTAAACCAAGGATGACTTGGTTGAGAATTTTATTCAAAATCCACCTCTCAATGTGCTACCATTAGAGGAGTTGGTGGAAGGTACCCAAGCTAGTGATTTAGTGGACATCTGTGTGGCTGATCCAACCTCTCCCGGAGTTAAGAATGTGGAATTTGGCCCTGAAAGAACCTTGAAGATCAATGCATCCCTATCCCCCTCTCAGGAGAAGGAGGTGTGTAGCTTATTGAACCGCTATTTGGATGCTTTCCCTTGGAACTATAAGGAGATGAAAAGGAGTCCACCTTTCAGTCTGTACCCATCACATTTACATTAAAGAGGATTGTAAACTAGTCAGGTAGCCTCAGAGGAGAATGAATCTAGCCCTTAAGAACATTGTCAAAGAAGAATTGCAAAAGTTGTTGGATGCAGGATTCATCTACCCCATCTCTAACAGCGAGTGAGTTTCTCCTCTGGTGCTTATGCGCAAGAAAAACGGGAAGTGGAGAATCTATCTATATTATTGAAAACTTAACAAAGCCACCAAGAAGGACCATTTCCCTTTATCTTTCATAGATCAAGTGTTAGATGGACTTGGAGGGAAGAAGTTATTTTCTTTCCTAGATGGGTTTAGTGGGTATAATCAGATCCAAATCACCCTAGAAGACTAAGATAAGACCACTTTCACTTTTTCATGGGCTATCTTTGCCTACTGGGTCCTTCCCTTTGGGTTATGCAACACTCCTGCCACTTTCCAAAGAGCAGTACTGAGCATATTTGCTGAGCTAGTTCATGATTTAGTGTAAATCTATATGGATGACTTTACTCCTTATGGGTCCAACTTCCAAGAAGCATTGACTAACTTGGGAAAAGTTTTAACCAAGTGTATTGAAATGAACCTATCCCTCAGTCTCGAAAAATGTTAACTCCTGATGACTGAAGGGACCGTGCTAATTCATACAATTTCTTAGCAAGGATTACAGGTGGATCCCAACAAAATTGCTATCATCCAAAGGGTTCCACCCCATCAATAGGTAAGAGATGTTCAGAGTTTTCTAGGCTTAGCAAGATATTATAGAAGGTCCATTAAAGATTTTAGTAAGCTAGCCTCTCCGTTGTTTGGTCTTTTGGGGAAAGATGTTGAGTTTATATGGACTAACAACTATCAAGAGGCTTTGGATGAGTTGAAATATAAGCTGGTAACTACCCTAATCTTAAGAGGTCCAAACTGGGCCCTACCTCTCCACATCCACACTGATGCCTCGAACAAAGCGATAGGAGCATCCTTAGGACAGGCTGAAGGGAAGCTACCGTACGCCATATACTTTGTCAGCAAAAACCTGTGTAAGGCAGACTTAAACTATACTGTAACCAAGAAAGAGCTCCTAGCTATGGTCCATTCCCTAAACAAGTTCAGACACTACATCATTGGTTATCAAACGTTCGTACACTGATCATGCTACGATTCGGTATTTGATGAATAAACCTAATGTAAATGCTCGTATCATTAGATGGTTGTTTTTATTGCAGCAATTTGATTTGCCCATTGTTGATAAGCCACGAAAGGAAAATGTTTCTACTGATTCTCTGTCTAGACTAGATTTTCCTACATGTGAAGAAGGGACGGTGGATGATCAAATGCCAGATGAACACCTGTTTGCTATTTCAGTACTCTCTCCATGGTTTGCTAATATAGCAAATTACTTGGTTTCAACACAGTTCCCGCCACACCTATCCTCAAAAGAGAAGAGCAAGATCATGAGGAAAAGTGCCCATTCACTTGGATTGGGGGCAACCTGTTTAAACTTGGCCCAGATCAGATTTTGAGGCATTGTGTCAGGTAGGAGGAAGTTTTTGACATCCTCCTAACCTGTCATGATGGACCTTATGGAGGCCACTTTGCAGCAAAATGGACTGCCTTCAAAATTATACAAGTAGGCTACTATTGGCCCACTCTTCATCAAGATGTCAAAAGATACATCAGCCAATGTGATCGATGTCAAATCAACTCCAAGGGATGAAATGCCCCTCCAACCTCAAGTGACTTTCGAGCCATTTAAGAATTTGGGCATGGACTTTGTGGGTCCTATCAACCCTCCTTCAAAACAAAAGTCTTACATCATTGTGTGCATGGACTACCTGACAAAGTGGACAGAAACAAAGGCAATCAAGGCAGCAACAGAAGAAAAATTGGCTGAGTTTTTGAGGGAAAATATCTTCTACAAGTTTGGTTACCCAAGAGAATTAGTCACAGATCAAGGAAGTCAGTTTACCTCTAACCTGATTAAAGACCTGCTCGCTCATCACAATATTAAGCACAAAACTTCCACCCCTTATCATCTGCAAGCAAATGGGCAAGTGGATGTCACTAGCAAAGCTTTGGAAGAGATTTTGACTAAAGTGGTGAGCAGGAGTAGAAAATATTGGGCAAATCACTTGGTTGAGGCAACTTGGGCTTACAACACCACTTGGAAAACTACAACAGGTTTCACACCTTATGATCTGGTCTACGGGAAGAAGGCTTTGTTGTCCATAGAATTTGAATACAACACATTGAGGTTGGTAGCTCAGTTGGACCTAAATCTCAGCCATGCACAACAAGAAAGATTACTACAGTTGAATGGATTAGATGAGTACAGAATGCAGGCCCTCCTCCACTCAGAGGTGGTCCAACTCCAAAGAAAGATATGGCATGACCAACACCTTAATGAAAAGCAATTTCAGTCAGGAGATTGGGCGCTGTTATATGACTCGAGATACATGGATTTCAAATTGAAGCTGAGGACAAGATGGCTGGTACCATATATAGTGGAGAAATGCAACAAAAATGGTTTTGTCCTTATCAAGACCATTGATGAAGAAGCCATCCCAATGCTCATCAATGGGCATCGATTGAAAATCTACAGGAATCCCCTTTCTAAGCAGGAGTTCATTGAGACTCTGGATAAATCAGTACTGGTAGTAGAGCAGGCCCCTATCTCCGCTCCACCCACACCTTGAGCATAAAAATAAATAAATAAAATAAAAATACCCTTGGGTGAAAACCTCTTGGAGGCAACCCAGGGCAGACAGTCAGGGTGAAAACCTCTTGGAGGCGCCCCAGCTGTCTAAAAAAAAAATAAAAAAAAATAAAAAAATAAAAAAAAAGATCCTTGGGTGAAAACCTCTTGGAGGTGCCCAGGGTAGACAGTGAGGGTTGAAACCTCCTGGAGGTGTCCCACTTGCCTCAAAAAAAAAAAAAAATCAAGAAAAAATAAGAAAAAATAGAAAAACAAACCTAATTTCTATTGAATAATTACAGGTTGCAGGAAGGACATTACAGGTCAGGAGGATCGCACAAAACAAAGACAGAGTTTAGCACTAGGCTACAATCATCCATCACAATCCATTCCTCCATGACCACTACCCTTTCCCAAGATTTGTTCTCATTCAAACTGAGATTTCACCTTCTACAGGAAATTATGTGTCTTCTATAGGAAGATCCCGTAGAACCTACAAACAAGCCAAGATCGATCTCCGAGGAGGACCTGAAGGTTGGGAATCCATCCACGAGGCCTATAAACATCCCTACTTCCATCCATCACCATATGTCACCCTCTTCCATCCCTTTACACCTCCATTGCACTCATCCTTTTATTTGTTCCTGCACAGTCACACATAGAAAACCCTGTTTTCTTCATACTGCCAGCAAAAACTTTTATTGACAAATCATGCAGCAGTTTCTCACTCACCATACCTGTCACCCTCCATCTAGACTCCTCATCAGCCGAGCCCCTTGTTAGCAGTATAGCCCTGCTCATTCTATCTTGCATTCCAGGAGGAGAAGCAGCTGCAGGACATCCTACAGAAATCCTGTAGCAGCTGATCCCTCTAGAAGACATACTCCAGAGACAGGGACAACAAAGGATGGAAGAGGAGACATGCAAAGAGCTCATTTTGAACGTAATATCATCAGTAGTAGCCGAATCCAAGCACGCAGTGTGCTTGAAACAACAACAACCGAATGAATGGGTTACAAAACCCATGCATGCAACAACAGCACATGAAGCAATGGGTTCCCAAACCTGTGCATGTAACAACAACACATGAAGGAATGGGTTCTGAAACCCAAAATCTGTGTAACGCGGCTATGACCACACAGGTAAGTGCCTAAAATCATTCTTCAAATGCATAAATCATATTTTAAAAGTTGCATGCCTATGGGAATGGTTCATATTGAGGGGAATTAGTGGCCAATCAACTTGCCACCCTCGGCCAGTTAAATATCCTCGTGGGATCCAAACAAGCCATCTTACATTCAAAATATCTAATTAGATGTGCAGCCAGCACGTGTGGAGTGTCCATTCATGGATAAATCACCAAGATTGGTAGTGGTGGCAGCAGATAATGGCAGAGAGGAGGTGATGGCAGTCAGAAAGATGCAGAAACATTATGGACGTGATGTCGGATCAACGGTCTAGTCCAGCCACCTCATCCCCCCACAAAAAATCATGTCGTAGATTAAAGATGCCTGACTGAAACATGCACCACCTTCTGTTCATTCTGCATCACAACGTCCTCGACTGGAGTATGCTTCCATCGTTTCTAAAAACTATTAACCAGTCATCCTCCACAGGTTTTTCTGCCTATTTTCAAAAGTCTCCTACGTATCGGGCTCGCTCGGAAGCACAGTGTCATTCTATAGGAACTAAGGGAATTCTACAGGAAGGGTTCTACAAGAAAGGCATAACAACTTTGCGGAGAAGGAAAACCTGAGGTTTTCACTGAATTTAGAGATCCAAACAAGGTAGGCTCGAAAAAACTCCTCTATGGATGATGTGTTTGTGCAAGGTGGTGAATTCAACAACATCAGATTGGAAAACCAGAGGAAAAGTCTACCTGTGTACTGGAAGTGAAATGTTTTCCTACATAAGTTCACTGAGTTTCGCCCTTTTCTTTCTGCATCAAAAATGTGCTCCATGTTTTCTTTTTAAATTCTCCTATAGGGAAGATATATGCAGTTGTAAAGGCCAACCTATGTGTGTAAAAAAAAATTGAATTTTCATATCTATCTGTGTGCTGAGAAGAGAACCTATGTCCTTATGCTTTATCTGTAAAAACAAAAATTCTTCCTTTCATGAGCAGACAGTTGAGTTCTGGGTGACAACGGTCTTTAAACAAAGGAATTGTTGCTAATTGATATTGAACACATGAGAAATTCCTTCTTGGGTTTAGGGGAAAGAAAATTCAGCTATCCTCTGTTTTAGATTGACTCTTTGGTTGCCTAAGCATTTCCTTTTCTGAATAAAACATAACAAGAGAAATCTCACCATGCCAGGAGGATTCATAAGGAAAGAACCCTCGGACTCTAGCAAACTGCATGAGCATCCTGAGTTGGTGGACCTTTTCACTCGAGCAAATTGGAGATCCTTCTTTGACAAAATTCAGCATCATGATGAGGAGATAACTGAGGAGTTTTTAATGTCCATGAGACCTCAATCAAAGACACACGCCACAGTTAGTTTTAGGGGCTTGACCCTAGAACTTACCCCTAAGCTCATTAGTCGAGTTACTGGTCTACCATTGGGGCTCCCTTGGAGCAAAGAAGAGAGGTCATTGGGCCAAGTGGATAAGAAAACATTCTTTCTGGCTGAGGAGCACCCCATAGAAGACAAAAACGGGGTTAGAAGAACTAGCTTGCCTCCTCTTTGGAGTGAAGTCAGTTTTCGAATTATGAAGTACATCACATGTGAAGGGAGGTTTAGCATCATCTATGGATATCATTTCAGGTTGTTGTGTGAACTAAGGCATGGGATTGACTTGCCTCCACCCTAGAAACTGAGCATCCCCTATTTCCTTCTTCAGTCACTAATTGAATGTGGTACAAAGTTAAATGAGGGGATCCCAGATCAGTTGGCCCATCATGGGCTCATTAAACTATTGGTGGAAGATGCTTTACACACCTACACTGTCCCCATATCTTGGGAACTTTTTAGCAACATGTCCATGGATGACAACATTAGAACTTTTGGTGAAAACATCACCCCATCCAGTAGTGAGGAGGGAGAGCACACTGAAGAAGGTGAGAAAAAAAATGATGAAGAAACACAATACATTCAAGCATAGAAAGAACAGAAAGAAAAAGGGGAAATGGGCCAGATTGCTGAGCCTAAAAAGGAGGAAGAAATAACAACAAAAACACCAAGGGAAAAGAGGATGCAGAGTAGAAAAGAGAAGGCCAAGAAATCCCAAATGAAGGCTGCCCTAGCCAAAGTAGGCGCACAAAAACAAAAGGAAAAGACACACCCTGAGATATCAGCAACACAGACAGAAACAATGGACACATGGATTTCTATAGGAAGCAAGGAAAAATAACAACAAGAAGAGAAATCACCTAATATGTTGGCAAGGGAGGCAACAACTACGTTTTCTACCTTAAGCACACCTACAAAACAAAAAGGGAAGAGAAAGAGGCAAACCTCCATGTACTTTAAAGCAAGGAGAAGCACAAGGATCATAGTGGGCAGACCCCAGCCATAGTCAAAGAAGCCAATTGTCATTGAGGACACGACAACTAAACCAAAATAAGAGTCTCCTTCAAAGATATCTATCACCTATGAATGAGGAAGCCCAAAAACCTCCACCTAGAGAGAAAGAATCAGGATGATGGACTCAAATACAGCTCTACAGGCAGCTGAGACATCTCTACAGGAAACTCTAGCTAAGTTAAAAGAGACTGAGAAATTGGAGGAAAAGGCATCCAAACAATCATAGGGAGAAGAAAAGACTGAGGAGTTACTGGAACCAAGCCCTCATCCTAGCTTGGGCTCATACTACAACCTGTTAGAAGCTGGGAAGGTAATTTCCCAGAAGTTTGTTGTGCCACTCTTCTTTGCATTAGAACAAGAATGGGTTAGTACTCACACTTTCATGAGGATTGCCAAATCCAAGGGTGTGGTAGACATAGGCCACCTGGAAGAACAACTCAAAGAATCAGGAAAAGAATTGGCCATGGTGAGGCATGTGGAAAGCAGTCAAAGGGCCAAATTATAGGAGGAGAATGAGCTACTGAAATAACAGTTACATCTATAGGGAGGTGATAAGGAAGACAGGCCATCCTTTTTGGGAGAATAGCAGTAGAAAGAAAGGCCTCCAGCAGACAAGGATACATCTGTGGAACAACAGACAGAGGACAAGTTGCAGGCTGAGGTTGAGACGCTGACAAAATTTCTACAGGAAAAGGAGTCATAGGCAGTAGAAGAAATATAGTTTTTAAGACAACAGGTGCAAGAGAAAGAAGCCGAACTGGCCTGCATGGCCAGCTGGGCAATAGAGGCCTTACAATGTAGGCAACCTACTAAGTCATATGCCTTTTATCTTAAAGATCAGTGGTTGCAATTTCAAATTAACACCTTGGCCTAAAGGGGCACCATTCCATTTTAGCATTACCATCAGTTCATGGGTTTGTGTGATAGTAGCTTAGTAGAAGATAAGGCCAAGTTATCAGAACTCTATTTACACAACTTGGCCCTTCCAAACATGAACCTGTGGGACCCCAATGCTGCATTGGGAGGTGTGCAACTCATGGCCATGACCTCTTGGTTAAACCATGAGGAACAGAGGGCAGCAGAGATTCAGAATATTATGAATAGGGAGCTAAGCTAGCCACTCATGATCAAGGCAGAACCAGAAGATCCCTTAGCTTTAATATATTCCCATCAGTACCTGGCCAACAACACTCGGGTTCTTCCAGATTACATTGAGATACAAGCTCAGGCCATTGCTCACTTCGAGGACATGGAAAGACTATTGGGGGATAACTGCATTCATTCTTGCACAAGGAGATGGAACACACTATCCCGCAGTCTATAGATAGAAGAATACAACTCTCCAACCAGGATGAGGTAGGCCTTGGAAAGAGTGCCACTCTATAAACAGTTAAAGCAAAATCTGCAGGCCAACTGGATCGGCATAAAGTTCAATCTTCCCTTGCTTTTAGGGCTGCTGGAAGGGGTCAAAGAAGAAGAGGATCATAGGTAGTGGGAGGAAGTAGAGAGAAAAGCAGGGTTTTATGACCAAGAGGAGGACATCACCTCAAAAGCCTGGGATGTTAGAGATGCAATTAAAGCAATCAGAGATGATGAGCTAGATTAGTTGCTCAGAGGATGAGCAACACATTTAGCAGGGGGGTGATGATGAACCCCAAAAATGGGTAACTTATTGGGCTCATTTTGCCTGTTATTCTCGATTAATCCACCATTCTTCATAGTTTAATGCTTTTGAATATATTTGTACTAATTGAATGAATGAGAATAGTCACTTGACCATGAAGTCTAATACGTGCTATTTTGTAGATTTTTGGACATCTTTTGAACCAAGGTCAAGCATTTATGAGGCAGTTGACAGCCAAATATGAGGGAACAAGGCTGAGGATTAGTAGGAAGTGTGTCTCCTGCACTAAATGGCCCCTTCCTTGAGTTCTCCACCATCAGCGTGGAGTTCAACAGCTCACCAAAGATGATTTCCAAGGGCAGCCGAGTAGCTTTTGTGAAATGGCTGATTACTTGTAGTTTTGAGCTGCCAAGCCCCTCAAGTTAATGAGGGATGTTGGAGGTCCTCATGGGGCATAGTCAGGAGAGCTTCAAGACTTGTTTTCTTTAGGTCTTGAACAGTTGTATTTCACACTTTAGTGCTGCTCTGCCTTTCAGCTCATTTTCGAGCTTTTGTTGTAAACATTTTTGTGACATGGTTATTTTTTGAGTAATGGAGATAAATTTCACTTTGCACCAGCTCTAAGCTTTTCACAGGAGGATGTAGCTCTTGGGGTTGGGCCCAAACCAAGTGCCAGTACCTCCTTTGTGTACTATTATGTGTTTTCTTTGCATGCATAGAATAATTTTTGCTATTTAGGTTAAGATCTTGCTTTGTTACTTTTGATGATTGAGATAGCTTTTTCTGCTTCAGTTTGATTTGATAGGTTGGTAACAGAAAATATCTTCAAAAAATGCCATCAAGCAACCCTTGATCTCACCTCTCCCTCCTTGGGACCATGAGCTAAGACGAAGGTGTCCTTCCTACCACAAAAACACTGTCTGTGCTCTTCATGCATTTGCTAGTGTTAGATTTTTAGTTAGGAAAGTTGATACCAGTTGTACTTTCATGTTTATAATATGTTCTTGCTTAGTTTCCATATTTATCTTGCATGATTTTCTGCCAATAAACTCATGTTCATCATGTTTCTGGTTTTTAGGTCAAAGTAGGTCAAAATAGCTAGATCTCTGGTTTTTCTAGTCTTTCTTCGATCAGTTTTGAGAAATATTGTGCAAAGAATCTATAATACCTCCCTATCTATCCTTCCTCCATCATACCACATGATCCAACCCCTAATTCCAGATTCTTTCCCTTCATTCGCCACCCTTTTCCAACTTGACCTAATTCCCATACCTTTGTGCAACCTTTCTCCCTCCATCCTTGAACCAAATCCAACCACCTTCATCACTTCTTAGCTTCATTTACTAGGTCTTAGACCCCTTCACATCCCCATCCATCCTCCATTTCCACTTTCCCACCATTTTCCACCATTAACCCTCCAAAATCCTCTCTCGGCTCTTCCTGTAGAACATCCTATAGAACCCCTACAGACTTCTTGTAGAAGTTCACGTGAGCCGTTTTTCAAGATCTGATCACTGTAAAACTCTCTGGAAGGGTGCAAGGGACCCCTTAGGCCCTCTTCTCACCTTCTCAACCTCTTGAAAGCACCTACCTCATTTCTTTTCGTCAATCAACCTCTGCACAGTAAACAATACTTAGAGCACATGCATAATAATTCTGCAAAATTACTCAAAAATGAAAAAAAATGTTTTTTCTAGATTTTACTACAGAAGTAGCTTAGTCGCATGCATTTTACCTTTCTAAAATTCAATGCCATCCATTTCCACTGCTTTCATCTCTTTTCTTGCACCGGTAGGGTTAGTTGTTAAAACTAGGATTTGCTAGGGTTTGCATTTCTTTTCCACTTTCAGCTTCTTTCTGCAAGTAGACTAGCCTCCTTTGAGTTAGCTTTCATCCATCACAGTTAAAAGCTTCTTCTAATATCTCATAGAATTTGGCTTAATCTCCTAGCGAACATGTGCTAGTTGATCAAGTGACAGCCTGCGGCAAGAGCTAGTACTTGTGCATATCGCACCATCACTTCCAAGTTTGTTACGAACAACTGGGTTGATAAAAGTAAAGAAGGGAGTCCCAGGAGTTGCAGCATCATTTCTACAATACTAGAGCCCACCAATAGGAGTGAGGATATATAGATTTACTCATAAGAGGACTAAATAAAAGGAATTAAGATTAATAAAGGATGACTAGGGGAATTTTAAACTCATCCCTAAGTTGGTTGTCTATAATTTTTGAGTTAGAGATGTCTGTCATTGATTTGGCATGGGGGATGTGTCTAGTTATATGCTTACTCAAACAAGAAGAGAGTAATGTGAAACAATGGTGGTGATACCAATGAGATGGTTCTCCTTATATAGATTTGAACTCATTGGAATATGGGTAGTGGTCATACATTCCTCTTAGTATGTTAACCTAAATCACTCTTAAGCCAACAATATGCCACAAGCAAGGGGACCAACGGCACAATAAAGCACCTAAAAGTAACCATGGATAGATATATAAGCCTAGAAGATAGCTAGTGGGTGAGTATGTCATTCGTAAAAGGTATTCTCAGACCATTGTATCAGTTTTCAAAGGAATTTATTGGAACTACTTTGTGGATGGATAGGATTCAAAGTGTCATATTGTTGGGAAAAGCAAGTTTTGAGGCACTATATTGTTGGGAAAAGGAGTACTAAAGCACTATATCATATGAGGAAGATAGCTATAGATAAATATATCACCAGATAAAGGGACCTATTTTGTGTTGTATTACTTGAAAGTGGATTTTCTCAATTATGTATCATTATGAAAAGAAAGTTCTAAAGCACCATGTCACACAAAAAAGAGGCTCCCAAGAATCCTCTTGAAATTTTCCTAAGTGTTGGGAAAGTAGAAAAAATGGTATATCAAGCTTAGAAAGGAGAAAAAGATGGTATGACGATGTGAAGGAACCTTTTTGTTGAGGGGACCCTTATTTTCCCCTAATTATTGGAGATTTTTAGAAAAAAAAAGGGGTTGTTGTAGCTACTACAACAATTGGTGGTACAATGGACTCAACTTGTGAATATTTGAGTGATTCCTAAGAACAAATTATGTTTGTACAATGTTTTATATTTTTAGAAGGGGTGTCACATCTTATAACTGCAAAATCCTGATCTAGATGATTTCCCATTTTCAAAATTTCTTTAGGATATTTGGAAGGATCATAAGGAAATTGATTACATCACGCACCCACTTCTTCACCTTATACTTTTGATGCTATTGTGAGAGAAATTTTAGAAAATGGAAATATAAAGCATTTATTTGAGTCTCTATTGTTGCTCTGATTCTCATAAATGTCAATAACTTTCATGGATATGCCCTATAATAACAACCCTTGCTTAATTTTCAATGAACATACATAACCCTAGTAAAGATATATGCATGTCTAAACTATTCAGGAAGCCTTTCTCAATCCTTTTCTCTTTTCGTTTACTAAGTCATTTCATATTAATCTCATTTTGTGATGGGACCAGCCCTAAACACCTATGGCTTATAATTAATTTTTGATTTTATTGTTGATTTCTTTGTGATTGGATGACTTTATGGCACAATATTGTGGTTTGATTGATTTGAGGACAACTGTCTTGGTCTTGGGGCTCGCTCCTCCTGCCTCTTCTTGTACCTAAGAAACCCTAGCTCGACTCGTTCCACTATTGCTCTGGTCTTCTATTGCGCCATTGAGGTGAGTGTTTCCGCTCTGTCTCAGGTCGCTGCTCCTCAAGGTTTCACTTACACACTCGGCAATGTCCTCTATTTTGCACCCTATTTTGAAGTTTCGGGACCCCTGGTCTTAGTCATGGGTTTCTATTTATTTCGGCTTTGGTTATGGTCTTGGGTCCTTGTTTTTCTCTGGCTTTGATTATGGTACTATTTTTTAGATGTCTGCCTCATTTTTTGACTATAAATTTGGTTTTTCTGCAGGTCATGGTTGTGGGGTAGCTCGATTCTCAGTCTTATTCCAGGATCTAAACAGACGTAAGCTATCTCCCTCCATGTTTTAACATTTTTCCTCATTTTCGACTATCGTTGACTGTTCTTGCTCCTGGCGAGCAATGGGTGCTCTGCGATTGTGGCCTTGGCCCACATCTTCCTTCCTCCATTAACAAAACTCAGCTCTAGTTAGTGAGCCTTCCCTAACCCTTGGATCTATCTTGGGTTTTCTTGTTTCATGAATCTATCTCTTAGTTGCTGATGGCTTCGTTTTGGTGGCCATGACAGGAAATAGAGTTGGGCTCACTGTCAGACTCTCATGTGCCCTAACACCTACACAAGTATCGGGTAGGGCCACACCTTGTTGTTCCTCCATCGACTTGTTTGAAGGGTTATTCTTCTTGCTTGGTCTATTTTCGAGGGCAATGGATTTGGCCTCCTTGGTTTGTAGCCTGTAATTTATGCCTCCAGGATGTTGTTGCATATGCAACTATATTTATGCATTTAGTAGACTGTGCTCATGTTGGTCCTGTGGGAAACTCGAAGTTTTGTTGGGCACTGTTGTATAGGACCTATGTTTTGTAACTTAGTTGTATTTTTGGGCAGCTGTATCTTGGACTATAGGTATTTGATATCGATATATATACACAGTGATTTATTTTTTATAATTAAATAGTAAAAGGAAATGTTATGAGTTTTGTTGGTACTTGTAGGAATTTCTATATTCCTTCAACAGTGATTTACTTGATTCTTCAGCAAGCTCACTCCATTGTTTTCCTGAACTTGTCCGCGTACTTTTGTTTCTCTTGTGTTAGTTATTCATTCTCTGTCTTCATTATAAAATGGATAAATGATCTTTGTTAAGTTAGGAAGAAAATATTCAGGCTGCAATTTATGGATTCAGACTTTCTTGTTTGTTTTTAGAATGATTTCATGCATGTTTCTATTCAGTACTATGATGATAATTACAATAGTTCTTTTTCCTCTTTTCTTTTGTAAAGATCACTGTACAGTTATTAAACTGACAGTAGTTACATTTAGTTATTCCTTGATAACTGTTCTTTCTTAATTCTATTCTAAAAGTAAATTTTTAAACAAAAACAAAAATAAAAAGGACGTAAACAAAAACAAATAGTGGGATGAAGCAACCTCAAACCTATCGTAAGGTCTGAAATATTGTTAACTATAAATTTAAAATGAAACTTAAAAAAAACTAACTGAAACTCCTCCTATTTGTGAAGACAAACACTCCAGCCATGAACTCCCTTAGCTGGATGCTTCTGCATCAAGCTCCGAGTGTAGATGAAAATTCATGGCTCCAGTCCATGAGCTCCTCAATAGAATACCATGCACGTTGTATATGTCCTGCGTTAAGCGACGAACTGTCCTCAATAGGGAAATTCTTCCACTTGATGAGTTACTATAGGTACTCCTTTCTTCGAGTTTGCCTAGCGACCTGTGTATTAAGGATTCCTTCGATTTCAAGCAGCTGAGCTGAAGGCATTTGTCTCATCCATGAACTACACTCTTCCTGGGTATCCCGTTTTGGTTGCGTCAAACTATCCCCTTGCATTGTATGGGAATATATCTGCTACATTAAAGATGGGTGATATTCCTATACCTGAAGATAATTGCAATTCATAAGCATTTGCAAAAAACTTATACAGAATTTTGCAAGGTCCAATTTTCTTAAATTTCAACTTATTGCATTCTCCCTTAGGGAATCTTTCTTTATGCAGATGTGCTAGGACTTGATCCCGTACATTAAATTATACCTCATGTTGTTTCAAGTCTGCTTTCTATTTACACCTTTGACTGCTGTCTTGTAATTTTCACTTCACGTACTCATGTAGGTCGTTAATTGCTCTTGCGAAATCTTCCCCGTTACCACTTGTTTTCTCTAATTGTCCCAAATCTCATAACACATACACTCCTCGGGGATGCATTCGATACAATATCTAGAAAGGACTACTTCATGTGCTTCGATTTGGTGAATCGTTGTAAGAAAATTTCGCTTGGGCGAATACACGATCCCACATTCATGAATTTTCCCCAACTAGACTCTGCGGCAGGTTTACTAAGCTTTTGTTCACCACCTTTGCCCATCGGTCTGTGGATGATAAGGGGAGTTGAAATTTAACTTTCTATCCAACTTTTTCCACAAGGTGTGCCAGAAAGGTCCTCCGAATTTCACATCCATGTTAGAAACAATGGACTTGGGTAAGCTGTGCAATCTGACAACTTCAACAAAAAGCAAGTGTGCTACATGGGGTAGCGTCATTGGTTTTCCTGCAAGGGATGAAGTGTGCCATCTTGGAGAAATGGTCCACCACCACCATGATGCAATGAAAACCCCACTGTGTTTTTGGCAGACTCAGAACAAAGTCCATACTGACTGAATCCCATGATCTGTTTGGAATAGGTAAGGGTGTATACAACCCCGTGTTCTGACTGTGACCTTTCGCCAACTGACATATCTTATAGCCTGTCACATATCATTGCACGTCTCTTTGCATCTTTGGCCAGTAATAGAAATGACTAAGATGATCCAAGGCCTTATCAATGCCGAAATGTCCAGCTAGACCTTGACCATGTTTTTCTCATATGATGTTCTCCCTCATCGAACTTTCTGGAACACAGAGTTGTCCTCCCTTTAATAACAACTTCTCCTACAATTTATAGTCTAGCCATGGACTATTATTCCTCAACAAGGGATTTTGGTAGGCTTCATAAGCCTCATTGAAATCTACATCTATTTGATACAAGTCCTTCAGGTGTTCAAAACCCAACACTTGTATTGTGCTCTCCTGCAAGAGTATAACTCTTTTGCTTAGTGCATCTACTACCTTGTTGGCTTGACCACTGATATGCTTCAATATGAATCTAAAACTCAAAAAGTACTCCACCCATTTTACGTGTTTATGTTTCAATTTATGTTGATGCATAACATACTGTAATGTAAAATTATCAAAAAACAAGACAAACTCATTACCCAACAAATAATATCTCCAATGCTTCAATGCTTGGATGACAACATCAAACTCCTTTTCATAAGACGTGTATTTTTGTCTGCTTTCATTTAATTTTTCACTCAAATAAGCTACTAGTTTGTATTCCTAGCTGAGTATGGCTCCAATGGCTATACCACTAGTATCAGAACATACTTGGAAAAGTTTATTAAAATCAGGCAACCTCAAAATTGGCCTTTTCAGTGATCTTCTTCTTCAATATTTAGAAGCTATTCTCTACAGCTTCAATCCAATGGAAAGGTTGACTTGCCTTTTTGATGGTATCCAACATGGGTGCGTAGATTACACTAAAATCCTTTATAAAATTGCGATAGAAACTTTCCAACCTGTGAAAACTCCAAAATTCAAACAAACTCTTAGGGGATGGCCAGCTAAGTATAGATGCAATTTTTTTTGGGTCCATTTTCAGCTCATTTTCTGCAATCACAAAGCCCAAATAGATTAACTCCTTCTAAAATAAAGAACATTATTTTAAATTTATCAGCAACTTGTTTTGTTGCAACTTCTCTAGAACACATCTAAGATGTCGAAAATGTTCTCCCTTGGTCTTGCTGAAAATCAGTATATCGTCAAGATACACGATTATGAATTTCCTAATGAACTCCTTCAACATCTCGTTCATCAGGTGCATGAAAGTGATAGGGGCATCACTCAACCCAAACAACATCACCATCCATTCATATAGAACTTCATTAATTTTGAAAGTTGTTTTCCATTCATCCCCTCTCTCTTATTCTAATCTGGTGATATCCACTCTTCATATCTATCTTCGAAAAATATGTTTCTCCACTCAATCAGTCCATCATGTCACCCATTCGTGGCAATGGAAACCTGTACCTAATAGTAATTTTATTTATTTCTCTGGAATCCGTACACATTCGCCACTCGCATCCTTTCTTGGGAGCTAAAACTATCAGAACTGCATAGGGACTTAAACTTTCTTGTATCAATCCTTTGTCCGACAATTACTGTACCTACTTCCTGATCTCTTCATTTTCCTTAGGACAAATACTGTAAGTAGGTTTTCTTGGTAAACTAGCTCTACAAATAAAATCTATGTGATGGCTAATACTCCACTTTGGTGGTAACTTATTTGGTAAATCATCCACCACAATGTCGCTAAATTCCTACAACAAATTTTGGATTTCTTCAGGTAAGTCATAAATTTCAGTGTGCAACAAAACTACTCTTGGTCTCCTTACAATGGCATACTTTATCTCATTATCTTCAATCTGTTTAAAAAAAAAAATTCCTCCCATTAGCAACACTTTTGTCCCACTAGTTTCTACTGTTTCTTCTTCCTTGATGGGTACTAGGGTATGCTTAATCCCATCCTTGACAAACTTGTAATAGTTTGTTTTTCTGTCATGAACAACTTTTCAGTCATACTACCATGGTCTACCTAGTAGGATATGACACATGTCCATGGGCATGATGTCACAAATCACCTTGTCCCTATACTTGCCAATATGGAACTCCACCTCACACTGCTCATCAACTAGTAGTTTTTGTCCTTTCTGTAACCAAGACACCTTATAGGGAATTGGGTGCTTCAACCTTTTCAAACCCAATTTCTCCACCATCTCTATTGCAACCAGATTATCAGTTCTTCCATAATTAGTTTGTAGCATTTTCCATGTGACTTGCACACAGTCCTAAATAATGCCTTTCTATGGGTTTGCTTAGTTGTCTCCTTTGCCAGTTTTAGCATTACCTTATTCAAAACTAAGGCCTCTCCTGTCTCTGGAAAATTATCTACCTCTTGGGGCGGTGCCTCTACTTCCTCTGTTTGAGGAGAATATGCTCCTCTTTATCCAGCATGTTTTCCTTCTGGACACTCAAAGGACTTGTGCCCCCACTTGTGGCACTTGTAACACTTGTAGGCAACCCAGCTGCCTCTGCCATTACCCCTTCCTCTTTGGTGTGGCCTTCCTCCTGTAGTGCTGCCTTCCTTTTTTGTTGTCCCTGAGATCTTTGAACTACTACCTTAATCACTATTGTTGGCAGCCCTTCCTCTACCAGATCCACAACCTTTTCTGGCATTTTGCTTCCTTGCGATCTTTTCCTCTGCCTTTAAGGCACTCTGGTATGCTTCCTTTATGGCTTTTGGAGAAAGAATACTTATCTCATCTAATATCTCTAGCCTTAGGCCATTCACAAACCTTGCTATCTTTTCTGGGGTGTCTTTAATTTAACCAACTCTCAGATTCACTCAATAAAATTCTTTGGTATATTGTCTCACCGTCATTCCTCTCCTCTTCAAATTTTGCACCTACCAATACAGAGCAATCTGGTTGTCTTTTGGCAAAGACTTCCCCTTCATCTTGGTGACCATTCTGGTCCACTTTTTAATAGGTAACTTATTTGATCTTCTCCTTTCTACTTGGACACTGTCCCACCATAAGGCTGCATGTCCTTTTAACTTGGTGGTAATGAATTTAACATTCCTATCTTCGCTGATCTCCTCACATTCAAAGTATTTGTTTAACTCACTAACTATTCCAACAACAATTCTGTGGACAAACTACCATCATAGCTTGAAATATCAGGCTTTGGCTTACTACTAGCTAATAAAAATGACCTTAACAATCAAATTTGAGGTCCTTCCTCATCTGATCCATCTGTCATAACTACAACTTCTTTATCACTATCAACTCCTCCTTCAAGATCCCTCCTCCTTCTTGCTTCTACCACTTCCAAATGGGCATTCAGGATCCTAATATATCCTCTCAATCCTTCACCTACTACCCTTCGGATAGCTCTACCACGACCTCTTCTTCTGACTTCCATTTTATAAAGAAAAAAAAATTAACTTTAACTTGCTTTGATACCAAAAATTGATGGGACCAGCCCTGAACACCTACGACTTATAATTAATTGTTGATTGATTTGTGGTTGGCCAACTTTATGGCGTGGTACTATGGTTTGATTGATTTTTGGAAAAGTATCCTAGTCTTGGGGCTCACTCTTCTAGCCTCTTACTATACCCAAGAAACCCTAGCTCAGCTTATTCCACTATTGCTCTGGTCTTCTGTTGCATAATCGAGGTGATTGTTTCCACTTTGTCTTAGGTTTCTGCTCCATAGGGTTTTTCTTACACACTCAGCAATTTCCTCTATTCTACACCTTGTTCTGAAGTTTTGGGACCCCTAGTCTCAGTTGTGGGTTTCTGTTTTTTTGGCTCTCGTTATGGTCTTTGATCCATTTTTTCTCTGGTTTCAATTATGCTACTAGTTTTCAGATGTCTGCCTCATTGTTTGACTATAAATTTGGTTTTTTTCTGCAAGTCATGGTTGTGGGGTAGCTCAACTCTTAGTTTTCTTCCAGGATCTAAATAGAGGTAAGCTCTCTCCCTCCATGTTTTAGTATTTGACCTAATGTTTGACTATTGTTGACTATTCTTGCTCCTAGCGAGCAGTGGGTGCTCTGTGACTGTGTCCTTAGCCCGCAACTTCCTTCCTCCATTAGCAAAACTTGGCTATGGTAAGTGAGCCTTCCCTAACCCTTGGCTTTGTGTTTGGTTTTCTTGTTTCACAACTCTATCTCTGGGTTGTTGATGACTTCATTTTGGTGGCTGTGATAGGAAATGGAGTTGGGATCATAGTTGGCTGGTCATGTGCCCTGACACCTACGCAAGTATCGGGTAGGGTCGGACGTTGTTTTTCCTCTATCGACCTGTTTGAAGGTTTATGCTTCTTGCTTGGTATACTTTGAGGGAAGTGGCTTTGACCTCCTCGGTTCATAGCCTATAATTTATGCCTCTACGTAGTTGTTGTATACACGATTGTATTTATGGTTTTAGGAGACTGTGCTCATGTTGGTCCCATGGGAAACTCAAAGTTTTGTTTGGCACTGTTGTACAAGACCTCTGTTTTGTAACTTAGTCGTATTTTTGGGCAGTTGTATCTTGGAATGTAGGTATTTGATATCGATATATATACATAGTGATTTCTTTTTTATAATTAAATAGTAAAAGGAAATGTTATGAGTTCTATTGGTACCAGAAGGAATTTGTATATTCTTTTGATAGTGATTTAATTGATTCTTCTACAAGCTCACTCTGTTGTTTTTCTCAACTTGTCTGCATACTTTTTTTTCTCCTGTGTTAGTTATTCATTCTTTGTCTTCATTATAAAATGGATAAATGATCTTTGTTAAGTTAGGAAGAAAATATTCAGGTTGCAATTTATGGATTCATTTATTCTTGTTTGTTTTCATAATGATTTCATGTGTGTTTCTATTTATTACTATGATGATAATTACAATAGTTTTTTTTCCTATTTTCTTTTGTAAAGATCACTATACAGTTATTAACCTAATAGTAGTTACATTTAGTTATTCCTTGATAACTGTTATTTCTCAGTTGTATTCTAAAAGTAATTTTTAAACAAAAACAAAGATGAAAAGGACATAAACAAAAACAAATAGTGGGTTGAGATAGCCTCAAACCTAACATAAAGTCCGGAATACTGTTAACTATAAATTTTAAATGAAAATTAAAAAAAGCTAACTGAAAGTCCTTCTATTTGCAAAGCCAAACACTCTAGCCATGACCTCCCTTAGTTGGATGCTCCTGCGTCATTTACGGCCATAAGGTTAATGAGGGATCTTGTTTTTGTATATGAAATATAGCTGGGATGGTCTCTATCATTGAAAAGTTTGTGATTATATATAATATATAATTATCATTGATATCACCTCTTATGCCTTTTAACCTTTAGGTCAAGATGAGGCCTAGTTCATATTGCGTAATGTTGGAATAATGTAGAAATGATATGTCTAGATAGATTTGATGAGTTGTATTCTCATAGTTAGTGTTGAGTCTATCTGTCATGAGTTTTGTCTTTGTAGTTGGTGTTGTGAGTTGGTGATCCGAATTATTTGGATCTATATTGTCCTAGAAGCTGTCTATGTGTGCCTATATAATGTACTAGTTGTCCAAGCAGTTTGATCAATGAGATTTGATTTCATTCTTATGCATCTCTCTATTTTACTAATATTGTAGTAGTGTCAGAATAGTGAGGCTTTAGATTTGAGGGTAAGAAAGCCCAGGTATGTCAAGGTTGTGAGATCGAGAGCAGTGAGATCATATTGTTAAGTCACTCCTCTCCAATTTTTTTTAATGGTGCAGTCCATCCTACGGGAGAAGTCAATTGTTGTTAGGTGGTTATTCATGGCATAAAATTATGGACACTTAGAGCCATTTGTTCAATAGGGGCGACATGAAGTTTGTGCAGTTATTTGTAAACCTCTGTGTACATAGCACAAGGTGTGAGAAGTAGTTGGATATTTTATTCAACTCATATTCTCTCTGTGGTTGTCAGTCATTGGTTTGATTATTATGTTTCTAAAATGATTTTCCAATCCATAAAGTGAATTTATTTTTTTTATGAAGAGTATAGTGTGGTAGAATAAAGGAGTTGTACGAGATTCGGTTTTTCATGGTGAAAAAGAATTTACATGGTATAAGGAGTTAAATATCTTTTTTTGGGTAAAAGTTAAAAATTGTTGGTAAAAAGGTGTATTTGGTTTAAAAGGGGAAATAAATTTTTGGGAATAAGGTTTGGTAAAAAAGGGAGAAATAAGAAGTAATTTTAGGTTAAATTTGTGGAAACGGGGTTTGGTAAAAAAAAGGACAAATAAGAAGTAACTTTGGCTTTGTTTTTTTTACTTGAAGCAATATTAAGTTTTTTTTTTTTAGATCCTCATGAATTTGGTTTTGGATCTGGGGTTTTGGATGTAGTGAATTTGGGTGTAGATCTAGTGGATTTGGGTGTAGATCTCGTGAACTTGGGTGTAGATCTGGTGATTGTTTTTGTCATTATGTCAAATTTTATGGCTGAAACTTATTTGAATGAGTCCATAAGGTTTGATGGAGGAAATTATACAAATTGGAAATTCAAGGTATTAACAGTTATAGAGGGAAGTAATTTGTGGCCCATAGTGAGTGAGGTGGAGTCAAAACCCACTGCCACTGCAGCTCTTCCATATTGGGAAAAAAGGTTAACAAAAGTAAAGGTGTTGCTACGAATGTCAGTTAAGAACAACACCATTCCTCATATTAGGGATTGTAAAACATCCATAGAAACATGGGATGTTCTCAGAAACATCAAATACTAACTGGATTTTGTTCTTGAAGACCAAGCTTTTGTCAATTAAAATGGAGGCCAATGAAAGTATAAGCAATTTCATTTCTTGTGTCAAAGAGTTAAGTGATAATTTAGGAGATGTTGGTGAAAAGGTGTCCAATACCGACTTGGTCACCATCATATTAAATGGCTTAGTGCAAGATTATCAATTTTTTGTTTCAAGTATTTCAGCTAGAGAGAAGCCTCTTTCTTTTGATCAACTAATAGTTATTCTTCTACAAGAGGAAGAGAGGATGAAGAACTTCAATTTGGGTTCAAAAAATTCAGATTTGGCATTAATAGCCAAGGGTAAGAAACCATAAAAAGGCAAACCATGGGACAAAAGCAAAGGAGGAAAGTTTCAAGAAAAGTTGAAAGGTATGGCACAATCTAAGTTTCCAGTTCATGATAAGAGAAATGATTATTGTTATTATTGTGGAAAACGTAGACATCATGCTAAAGATTGTTATAAAAGGAAATATAATGAGTCTAAACCAAGAAACAAAAGGCATAATGGGAATTTTGTGGACAAAGACACCTAAACAAATGATGGATTTAAAAATCTCAAATTGTTTGTTTCTGATGTTGCATTGTCTGTTGAGACTGATGATGTGAATGCTTGGTGCATTGATTCTGGTGCATCACTCCATATGTCTTGTAATAAAGATTGGTTTGATGAATATCATGAGAACATTGATGGAACATGTGTTTATCTACGAGATAACAAATCCCTTCAAGTTCAAGGATATGGAATAATAGGTGTGATGTTTCCTAATGGAAAAGAGAGATAGATCCATGATGTGATGTATGTTCCTAATATAAAAAAGTATTTAATTTATGTTTCTACTATTGATGATCAAGATCAAAAGGTGGAATTTGTCAAATCACGATGTGTTGTTAAAGATATCCAGAATGGCTACAAGGTTATTGCCACAGGTACCAGGGTTGGAGGCTTGTATAAGCTAAATGTGACCAGGACAGGGCATCAAGCATTGGCCTCTACAACAATGTCAACAGAAAAATTATGGCATCAAAGGTATGGTCATTTATATCACAATGACTTAATGTTATTTCAAAGAAAATAAATGGTTGAAGGTCTTCCTGTTATGAAGAATAATCATGTTGAATGTGAAGCATGTGCACTTAGCAAGCAACATAGAGAGGAATTTCCCATACATGAAGAAAAAGGCAAGGAGAATTAGTTGGATTAATTCATACTGATGTATGTGGGCCTATGCTAACTAGATCTCTTGGAGGAGCATTGTATTTTCTTATTTTTGTTGATGATAGATGTAGATACACTTGGGTATATTTCATAAGAAGGAAAAGTGATGTTTTTGAATACTTTGAGGAATTAAAAAACATGGTGGAAAAACAAACTGGGAAATACATCAAAATTCTAAGATCTAATCAGGGGGGAGAATACAAATCAAGAGTTTTTAATCAATATTGCAAAAGTCATGGGATTCTACAACAGTTTACAGTGCCTCATACACCTCAGCAAAATGGAGTTGCTGAGAGGAAGAATAGAACACTAGTGGAATGTGAAAGAAGTATGCTTCAAGGTAAAAATATCTATAATGGTTTTTGGTTTGAAGCCATTAATACTGTTGTTTATTTGAAAAATAGGAGTCCACCCAAAATTTTATATCTAAAAACACCTTTTGAAGCATTTTATGGATATAAACCAAGAGTGAATCATTTAAGAGTTTTTGGATGCAAGGTGTTTGCACATATTCCAAAAGATTAAAGAAGAAAACTTTATGAAAAAACAATTAAGTGCACATTAATTGATTATTCTGATGATCAAAAGGCATACAAGTTGTTTGATCCTACTTCACATAGATGGCTTCCAAGTAGGGATGTGGTGTTTCATGAAAATGTAGATGAAGGTGATAAAATGAATAACACAAGTGTATGGCATGATATTGATGATTATGTCAAAATAGAATCATGTTGTGAACATGAACAAGAATAGGTACAACAACAGCTACATGAAAAGGTAAAGGTTCAAGAGCAAGAAGCATCCAACAGTCATGCCACTCCAAGAACAGAACAAGGGACTCCACAAAGTAGGAAAAATGATGAAAGTAGTAAAACTCTAAGGGGTCATCATGTTAAATTCAACCACCTATAAGGTATAAATATTATCCCTTAATGTATCATGTAATGAATGTTGTATAACCCTCAAGTTATGAAGAAGCTAAAGAATATAAATAATGGAGAGATGCAATTAATGAGGAATACAACTCTATAATGAAGAATGCCACATGGGAATTAACAAAATTGCCCAAAGATAAAGTTCCCATAGGATGAAAATGGTTGTTCAAACCAAAGTTTAATGTTTATGGTATTATTGATAAGTATAAAGCTAGATTGGTTGCAAAGGATATTCAAAAAAAGAGGGCATTGATTATGAAGATACTTTTGCACCTGTAGCTAAACTAAATACAATTAGAATCATGATTTCATTAGCTACAAGACAAAATTGGAAAACACATTAGTTAGATGTTAATTTTTCTTTTTTGAATGTTGAATTAAAAGAAGAAGTGTATTTGGTTCAGCCTGAACGTTGTGTAAAGATGGGATAGGAGCATCTTGTTTGCAAGTTAAAGATAGATTTTTATGGTTTGAAACAAGCACCAAGATCTTGGTATGTGAAAATTGTTTCGTTCTTTTATGACAAAGGATTTGTGAGACGAAAAATTGATCCTAAATTGCACGTAAAGAGAGATGAAGATGGGAACATTTCCTTGATATATTTGTGTGTTGATGATCTTATCATGACAGGCAGTGCACTCAGGTTGATTGAAGAAATGAAAATTTAGTTGTCACAGGTATTTGAAATGAAGGATCTTGGTGAATTGCATTATTGTTTGGGTCTTCAAATTTGGAGGGGATCTGGTGAGACAATCATCACATAAAGCAAATATGGAAAGTCAATCCTTGAAATATCTCATATGTTTGAATGCAAACCAATGCCTTCTCCTTTGGAACAGAATACCAAGTTGTCTAATGATGATGGATCTAAAGAAGTGAATGGAAATTTGAATTGGTGGGAAGTTTGAACTACCTCACCATTACCAGGCTAGCCATAACATATTATATGGGCATCCTTAGTCAGTTTATGGCTAAGCCTTGTGAAAGCCATTGGAAAGAAGCAAAGAAAGTCCTTCAATATCTCAAGGGAACACTTTATTTTGGTATTTTGTATATGAATTTGATGTTTAGTTGGTAGGTTCTTTTGATTTAGATTGGGTTGGAAACCATGATGATAGAAGATCAACCTCTTGATATGCATTCAATTTAGGATCGAGGGTCATATCATGGAGCAGTAAGAAACAACCAACTATTTCTTTGCCATCCACAGAGGATGAATACAAAGCCTTGACCAATGCAACTTGTGAAGCTATTTGGTTAAGGAGGATCCTTGAAGATTTTGGAGAAAAGAAAAGAGGAATAACAACCATCAAATGTGACAACCAGAGTTCCATGAAACTGGAAAATAATCATGCAAGAACCAAACATATTGGTGCCGAGCATCATTTTGTAAGAGAAAAGATAAAGTCAACTCAGATTCATTAATTGTATTGTAATACAAGTGAGAATGTAGCTAACATCTTTAGCAAGCCTCTTGGAAAGATGAACTTTGGAATATGTAGACAACAACTAGGCATTGTTGAAAATCCATTTCTCCATTAAGAGGGGGATGTTGGAATAATGTAGAAATGATATGTCCAGATAGATTTGATGAGTTGTATTCTCATAGTTAGTGTTGAGTCTATTTATGATGAGTTGTATCTATGTGGTTTGTGTTGTGAGTTGGTGATCTGAATTATTTGGATCTAGATTGTCCTATAAGCTGTCTAGGTGTACCTATATAATGGACTAGTTGTCCAAGCAGTTTGATCAATAAGATTTGATTTCATTCTTTTGCATCTCTCTGTTTTACTAATACATAATGTGTTTGAATATTATTCAACCAACTAAGTAATTGGGTAGAGCACTATTATTGTTCTTATATTTTCCCCATGTGGTATTGATTATATTCCCCATAAGCACCATTAGAATTGTGATTGTTGTGCATTAGTATACATCGCAACCCTTACATATAGATTCATAGTCCTATATGTGTTATGTATTCAAGGAATGGAAAGGTATGATAGGATTCATTAAGGGGAGGCTAATAAAGAATCGACTATAATTGTAAAATTATTCGTTTACAAAATGAAAACTAGATCAAACAAAAGTTGAAAATGGGGAGGAAAGGAAATAATAAGAGAAAAAAAATAGGAAATAAATTTTATTTATAAGCATATGAGAGAAGTTAAGGGAATCATGTGAAGTATCTTCTAGTATTTTTCCAACTATCAAAATAGGTTTCGACTCTCCATCTAGGTTCTTGAATCAATATGTTCCTATGACATGTTTTTCTGTAATTAAGTAGGGACCAAACCATAAAGGTTGAAATTTCATGTGGTTCCATTCAATGCCTTGATGTGGTTTATCCGATTTTAGTACTAGGTCTCCTACTTCAAGGTACTTCTCACTAATATAAATATTATGAAACCGCTTCATGATATTTTGTTGGTTAGTGTAAAACTTTTGTCAAGCTTTGTATCTTTCTTCTTGTAGATTCGATCTGGTATTGACTCGTCTTTGCATGGCTAAGCATGACTGAACTCAAGAGAATTGTGAGAACATTGGTCTAGGTAGGAAGACGTTGGGAAGAAGTATGAATTCCTTAGCATAGGCTAGAAAATATTAGGTGATTTCTATAACAACTTTGAGGATTACTCGTTATTCCCACATGGTGTTGGATAGGATATGAATGTTTTTTTTATACTAGATTTAGTTAGTCCATTTCATTGAGGGAAATGATTTGTCCAGTCCCTTAATACAATTCCATTGTCTAATTCATACTGAGTGAGTTTCAAAGATGAAAAATATGAAGCATTATCAAAGATGAGAAGTTTGAATGCCAAACCTAGTAATGATTTTTTATTTTAGAAATTGTATGATGACGTGGTAATTGATTTTGATAAATGGAATATCCTTTTCCCACCAAGGTGAAATAATCCACATATATTATTATGTAATTATATTTCTTAGAAGAGTGGGGATAAATTTCACCAATCACATCTAATCCCCACTCTTGGAAAATTTATTCTACATCTAATCCCCATCCTTGGAAAAATTCTTCCACCATTACTAGTTGCAAAGGAACGACATTCCTTTCCTCTCATCCAACACATTTCTAGTAGTCTAAGCACTTCCTAACATAAGTTTGTGAGTCCCTAAGGAGTGATGACCAGTAATATCCTACTCTAAGGATATTATATTTTTTAGTTTATCCTACAAGGTGTTGTGCTTCTTTCCCATCATGTAGTTTTCAGAGGACAATATTAATCTCAATCTTCTCTAAACAAAAACGAAAAAGTCCATTTTGGTACTTTCTAAAAATAAAGCCATTAATCAATTAGTACTATGAGGCTTTGATATTTATATCTCTTTGTTGCTTAGAGTTTAGGTCATCAAGTGTGGTTCCCTAGTTTGAGTATTATTTTAACTCCTGCTACCATTTTTATTTACTTGGAAAGGTACAAATTTTTTCATGTGAATACATAGATAGCTCATTCTCCCATACTTTTTATTCATTATCTTTAGGTTCTAGAGCCTTTGCATAAAGCTTACAAAGATTATGAAATTTTATAGTGTAGGAATGCTTGAATTCTTGGTCATATTCTCGGAGATAGATCATGCAATTTCCTCTTCACTACTTAAGCTCCTTTTTCATTAGTGTATATATTTGAACAAGAAGTTACAATGTAGTAGAATCTAGTCTCTTTATTATGGAAACGTAGTGGGTGAAAGAGAAACTAATGCACCCACTTTATGCTCTATGTTCCAAATATGTTCAACTTCCTTTCTTCCACTATCTTCTCAATCTATTCCATCTCATATTATGTCATGTATGAGCAGAGAGCATAGTTTGTCTTCTCTTCTTCCCATATCTCCCTTATAGGTCACAGATGGTTTAGTGAGAGGAGGAACAACAAATCCATGTCCTAAATAACCTACAATCCCCAAACTCAAACTAAAATTGAACACATTCCCTCATTCCTTGTTGAAAATTACTAAGTAGGACCATGGAAATAGAAATTGTTAATCAATTTAACTCTCCTCCTTATCACGATGGAATATCAACATCTTGATCATAACTATACATGCTTTACCATTTCATTATCTTGCATCGACATCCTATCTATTTCCACTTTTGACTATACTCAATTTTTTCCAAAACTATATATATATAACATTTTGCACCACTAATTCCATTATAATCGATAACAAATCAAACCCTTTTATTTTTGGAAATATAATTAAAACATTGTTCCACGTATCAACAATAACTAAAGCAAGTCAATAATTAATATTTATAAAGTGCCATATGAGTAATAATTTTCATTAGAGTAGAACGATATAACATTTATGAACTGACGCAATTTCACATTGATGGGTGAACATATATCTCAATGGGTGTGATTCCATGATATAAAATTACTAACCACTATTTATAGCAGATTGCTCTTAAAATATGAATCAAAATTACAATCAAGACTAAAGTGGTAATTGGTTCTTCTCTTAACAAGTTGCTTTGAAGAAGTAGCTACAGAAGAACCCGTAGTGGGTATTAAGCAAACATTCATTTTTAGTCCTAAGAGCTTAATTAGGGTTGGTAAATACGCATAGAAATTTTACAAGGCTCGACGATTTTTAATAGTATATAATCCAAGGTTTCCAGCCTCCATGGTCAATTCTGAGAAGCCAACAGAGAATCTTCAACTCCCAAGGACTCATGCTAAAGATGAGAATATACGGTTGGCCAGGTATCAATGGGAAATAATCTTGGGAAGAGGGGGATTCGCTATTGTATACCGTTCAAGAAACCTACAAGCATCACATAGTGTAATTATGGTAATCATAAAGGATCATCTCATATCGATGTCATTTCAATTCACACTTTGTATGTTCACAACCTCACTTGCACACACCTCATTGCACACACTAATCTCACTTAAACTTGGTATAAAGGGTATCCTCTTCTGGAATCTTTGCACTTAGTTTCTTTAGACTTGAATTTTTTGCACACCGTAAGTGAAACAAAGAATCTCTATAAACATCCTTAACTTGAATCTGTTGAATTCTCCACCAGGGCACCATATAATTTATATTTCACACTAGTAGAAAATGGTGAAATTAGTGAGTAGGTGACTAAAAAAGTTAGTCACTACAACTTTTCCAAGTGAAATAATACCAAAAATTATCATTATTAAGAGACCCAAATAAAAACGACTAATATAAATGACTATTTTAGTCACCAGTTAAAATATACGACTAGCTAGTAAGTAATACTACTAAAAATGGCTAACATAAATGACTAATTTAGTCTAGAAAAAAAATATGACTACCTAACAAAAACTACAATAATATGAATTAGCCATTTATGGTAGTAATTTTAATTACGTCACTTGAATGTAGGTTTTGACCTTGTACAGAAATTACCTGCATACGAATTCTAAAACAAAGAAAATAAACAATGCGAGAGCATAACAGATAAAACACATATGCACAGAGATTTTCCCCTGTATTCCAACACCGGGACTACTAGCTTGATTTTTCATTATGTTCCTTTCAATGTTACAATACATATTTATACATGCCGAAGCATCCAA
>APFE030062081.1:0-12874 GCA_000404065.3 Pinus taeda | reverse complement strand
GGGCGCTGCCCTGGACCCTGTAGAGGGGGCTACCCGCCCCCTTCAAACCCCCTGTGACCCCCCCGCTATACAATCAGCGCAATGAAGGGGGGGCTCCGCCCCCCCTCTAACCCCCTGGTTCACTACGTAGGTTAGTCATGGAAAGAATATAACACAACCCAACATTCAAAAATCTAAAATTACAACTCATAGGGGATTCAAAGGTTGTTTTTGATTGGGTGAAAGGTTATACTTCCTTGTACACTTCTTTATCAGATCAAAGGATGATTTAAATTATGGAGTTTATTAGAATCTTTACGGTCATATCATTTGATCACATTCACGAGGAATCAAATTCAAAGGTTGAAAAATTATCGGAAAGGGGAGTGGGCCAACACCTCCTTTTGCAACATGACATGATCACCTATATATGTTGCAACAACCTTTCCAACATATTTAGTTGGTTGCACATATATTTCACATTTCTTCTTTGTCTTGCAAAGTGGTAGTGCTAAGGAGAGGGTATGAACTTTGATCAAAGAATGTTCACTTAGTACCACTACCAAATTTCCTCCATACAACTTGCATGATGATAAATGGATGACATTTGAATGTTGCAAATGTGTAAGTAGTCCACATTCAACTTTGTTGTCTTCATTATCATTAGTAACAACGAAAAATTTGAATATTTCCTTTATTTGAAATCATCACAAACACATAACTCTTTGTTGTCCCAAACATAGTTAACATTGTTGGTTTATGATCTCTTAGTTGTGGAATGGTATCTTGATGATGATAACAAACTCTTAATCTCCAATTCTCATGAATACGATGAATGAATGATCTAATGCCTTACCTGCATAGACAATTTGTGATTCATTTTCTATTTTTATTGTGCCATTGTCTATATGCTTCACTAACATCTCATGCTATATGGTTAATTGAGCAAGCTTATCTTTCATTTTTTTTAATATAATTTGGTTGCATGAATTAGCATAGTTGTGTAATTAAAATCATATTTTTGGTTGGTCGGGGCCTAACCCAGGTTCAGAGGTGATTTAGCCAAACAAATCCTAGTACTACTGGCTCTTTCGGCAATAGTCCACAGAGCGCGGACTGGGGTCTCACCCAAAGTAGTATGGGAGGGTGATAGAACCAGGTTTCCACACCCTAGAGATGTCTAATGAGTTCAAGTGTTCGTGGTTCGACCCTGCACGCAAGTCTCTTCATGCACTTTCGCGTTCGTCGTAGCCTAAGGTAATGCCTTCGTAGAACCCTACTCAAGGGTTGAACGTTGTGCTTATGTGTTATTACTCAAGACTTTATTGGTATTCCAATGTTAGCTGATTATCTTAGCCTACTACTTGCATGCTTTAAGTTATACTTAAAAATATAAACCATTCATACAGGTGCGCGTAGTAAATAAATAGTATATTTGCAAATTATATCAAACATGCATTAAACCAAGAACATATACATAGAATTATGATAAAACTTCTCTTTATTAATCCCTTCCTCAATTATAGACTTGACTCCACCCTGTCCACTCACCTACAGGGATCCACGCACTCAGTTGGAGACTACTAGGCCTCTGTGCACTCAGCTAGAGATCCTTCTCCTACTTTACAACCCAAAAAGACACCTTACTTAGTCACTTAGACTCTTGCTTCTCTCTACTGCTTTTCTCCTTTTTACACTTAGAGCCTCACTCTATTTGTACAATCCCATGGTCCGTGGACCATGGGTAGGCTAACATCACATTACAAAACTACGGCAGACAACCCTGTGACTCTAACATACTTTCGGGCCCACAATTCGCGGAGCTTTACAACATAATTTAGTCAAAACTTGGGCTTTGAGCCCCAAAACATGCCTTGGGGGGATTCCACACCCAAAAAACCCCCAACACAAACATCGTGACTCACCCTCGAGTCACTCTATTGGTGCAACGACATTTGCGCGGAGTGCCTCCAACTGTTCTTGAACGATGCAGAGGTCAGCAACGCACTAAGATGCTTCTTGCTGAATCTACTGCATGCATTGTTCTGAGACCTTTGTGTCTGGAGTGCTTCTCTACATCAATGTGTGCATCCCTTGTATGTTCGTGAGCTTGCCTTCAATGTCTGTCGTGATGGTGAAGGCCTCGTTGATCCAAGTTTTGATGTGGGCTTTGAGAATTGCCTCCTTGTGTTGTGCCACATCCACCAGCTCCTTTAGTCCTTTATCCTGTTGCATCCTCACAAGTCGTTGGGTGAGGACCAATGTCTATGCAGTTCCTTAGGCACTGTCATATTATTTTTGGAGTTATCATGCCTCTATCTCTAAGTGTTGGATGTTGGTGTCCTCTTGTAGAGTTGTAAGGACCTAAAGTGATTCTTCCAACATGCTGGTGCAGTCTCGTAGTACACCTCCGATTTCCTCCAATCGTGATAGAGCTAGCGTGCTATTATCTGACTTCTAGGGGAGTGGATGGTTGTTCCTATAATCATAGCTTAGTGATATGAAGGTTCAGATCTAGCTAAACCTTTGTCGATTATTCCATGGCCTCACAGACTCCTGTTGCTAACCTATGGATCCACATCTTCACTGGTAGATCTATTGGGATGGCCATCTCTGGGATGCTATGACAAGTTTCACCTATCACCTACACCAATTGTTGATTTTACGGCACCAATTTGTCATGCTACAAGCTGAGTTGTTCCATGTTTATCTTCTGCTCACTGAGGAATTGGAGCGCGTGGATCTCCCTAGCGCACAGCTCTGCCATTATCCCATCGTGTAATAGATATAATGTCTCACATGGAAGGGCGGCGAGATTAACCCTGAGACATTTCATCATGCTAACCGACAACCTGTCGTCCTCATTTGATGCCACTAGAGCCCCTTTCAGCAACACAACTGTGTTCATCATCTGCCTGCATGCAACATCCTCTCTATTGCCCTATATATGACTGCGAGATTGGTTGAAAGGGTACCAACCTGAGGGGGGCACACATGTAAGTCTTGCAACTGCGCTCTGAGGGCTGCCAACATAGTCTGGTGCTCCTGAATGAAATCCTGAAGAGCCTCATTTGTGACATTATGCACCCTGTTGCTGATGTCATGCAGATCACCCTCGGTTAGGGTGATCGGGTCAATGGAAAATTTCAAGGCCTTGAACTTATTCCTTGATCCTGCTTGCTCTGCCGGGTGTTGGTGCTTCAACTGTGTGGACGCGTTCCCTATCCCTTCACTTCCTTCTGCTGTTTCTGCGTCCTCTGCCTCCTGCCCCTGTGAGGGCATTGCTTGGTCCTCACCCGCCTTTGCGATTACTTCCTGTGTTGTTGTTGCTACTTCTGTGGCCTTTTTCTAATCGGTGGCTTTCTATACCACTTCCCACACTACCCACACCTTAGCTGCTGTTGTTTCCTTCTACCTTTTCTCAGCCAATTGTGTGATGCGTAACTTTGCATCATCTTTCTTCTTCTACGCTACTGACCTCTTAAGTTCTGTAATGACGGGGGTGTGCCATTCTAAAGGAAATGCCTCCAAGACAATAAAAATGGGATCACCAATGGCTACAAAAGATAGCTTCATCTACTACTTCATCAGATCCTTGCACACCATGATAAAGATGTTGTGCATGTCTGCCTTGAATTCTACGAAACTCTATAGGCTGTTGTATACTGTGGGGAACAACTGTGGCTTACAGTTGATCCACATTTGGATGGTCATCTCCATGAGCACCCAAAGGATCTTGGTGTCATGTATCCTTGTCGCCACCTTTGTGGCCTAGAGTGGAGCATACTTCACAGCCTCTAGTAAATCTCTATCAATTGTGGGGAATTTACTATCCTCTGACACTTCCCCTAATACAAGCACTATGGAAAACAATAACCATGCATAGTGGAAGGTTTTACCATACTCCTGGGCTTCGTGACAATTCTCTAAGAAATATGTGCAGAGGAATTTGGACCAGTTAAACTAGACCAACTTCACGCACTACTTGGCCAGTGCGACCACCAACGTAGGTACCTCATCTGTACAACAGTTCCGCATAACTTTGCCTGCCTGAATTTGGGTTGCCACGTGTACTACTTTGTCCTTGATGCTAGAGATGGCATAACCCCTCTTCTTCTTTTCCATCTTGTACTTCATCTTCATGGCCTTCACGAGGGCCAAATCACTGCCCTTTCCTTCCGATATGTTCGTTGGGTCCTTTCCTTTGTATGAAAACTAGGAAACACGATGAATCAGGTCTACCATGATGGGGATGGGCTCCTCCAGCCATAAATACCCATCATGCACTAGGCAGAGTAGCTGCCTGATGACGAAAATGGTTATTGGGGGGAGGTGGAAATATGGCACCCAAAGTAGGTTTAGCAATCTGACATTTTCCACACCACGCAACCATTTTCGCGACTCTAATGTTGTTACCACCCCCACAGTGTGTTGCTTCATGAGGTTTCTAGTCTCCAGGTGGGGGAACTTCTCGCAGTCAGTGAGGTCCCAATATTCAAATTCCATGGTCGTTATGCGGCTCAGGTGTGTGCCTCAAATGTAATGCCATCTAGCAGGAGTGGGGTCTGGAGTGAAATCTTGGTCTACTCTAGGTCCTTGGGGACTTTGGCCTTCCCTTTTTGCGGAGGGACATAAATGGGTAGTTTGTCACAGAATGCCTAGGCTGAGTATCCACTTCCATGATTTCATCTTCTTCCTCTATGATGATAAGGGCCTGCAAATCTTCTTCTTCCTTATCTATTTCTATCGTGACAACTTTCCCCTTCTCTTCCATCAAGAATTTGTTGTGCAACAGTTTCCACAGGGACACACATACTGGAGCCATTGCTTGTTTATCCTTCTTGGGTCTTGGTGTGCGTGGTGATTTCGGGATCTCTGCCACAATCCCAGCACCTTCTAAAACATCCTCCACAGTTAGGGCCTGCGCAGCCGCGCTGGCGGTTACCTCTTCTATTCCTAGACCATGCTTAGTTATTGTTATTGTAGCTATGTTGCAATCTGTCACTCATGAATTCAGGGGTTCAATCAATGCTCGACTCTCAATACTCAGGGCTCTGCTCAATCGCTCAATTCACAAATGACCAAGTGTTTTTTTTTGCGAAGCCTTTGTGTTTTATAGTTCTTTTTGAATTCGAACTCGACTATTCCCCCAAATTCTGGTTCATTAATCCTTTCGTGGTGGCATATTTTCCCAAATCTTGCCCATAAATCGTGTCTTAAATGCCTACCACCTGCTCCATTTGGCCTCAAGTCAAGCATCCCATCATGAATAGTGACTTCAATGGTCACTTTCTAGTCAATCTGCATGGAAGCGCAACCCCCTGTGCATAGCCACGGACCTTGTAGCTCTCTTCTTCTATGTGCATCTCCAATATCATACAACTCTTGGGAAAAATAGTTTATATTCTTGCACTCCCTTCCAACTGCCTAGAATCTTAAGACTATCCTTCCTTTGGCTAGACAGGTGGCTGCACCACTTGTGTGGAGTTCCATCCTATCCTACGTCATGGTTCCTGGAGAATCCCCACCTTTTATTGTTATGGTCGGTATCATGCACTTCACCATTTGCAACATGGTACCCTGGTCATTATACTTAGCAATATGCGGTCCAAGCCACAACATCAAACTAATAAATTCATGGCGATAGTTCTCAAACTTGTCAGTATGGTCGTACACACCTTGCCTTACCATCCTAGTTTTCTCAGTGAAGAACTCTTCCTTTTTCTCGTTCTCCATCTTCTTGACTTCCATGTCCACCAGCACAATTTTCCTTCTTAACCGTACCCTTTCTTCTCCAAGCTCTTAGAGTCTAAGGTTTCCTTGTTGGATTTATTCCTCAAGTCCCACACGTTCTGTTTCTTGCGGCTGTGTGGTTTCTTCTTTTTGGGTTTCATGAACCCTCCTATCTACAAGTGTTGCTATGCACAGACTAGGCTTTGCATGCTCCATAGGGATTATAGCATCTGCTTGATACGTCAGTGTCAGAAGTTCCTACGCAGTCAGGGTTTTTCACATGGTCCTATAAGCCCATAGAACTGTTGGTATGCGTAGGTCTCAATCAGTGCGTCTCACATGGTGGACCGCATTCAGTGCTTTTCATACTTTGTTAAAGGCTTCCACGCGAATAATCATCAGCGTGCTAGGTCTTATCATACTTTGTCGTCCGTGTCCTCATCTTTCCCGCTCCTAATTGTTGGTCTTGTTTCTTATTGTGAGGGTGGTGTGCATTAGTTCAGCTTGTGTACCATACACATGTACCCATTTGGAGAGGTGGGCGCACAGGCGGTTTCATCCATCATACTCGGATTTCATCTGCATCTTAGGCTTTCCAAATTGCATGAGCATCCTTCTTTTGCATTTGCGCCAGTCCTAGAAAGTCCTTTGATGCGTACCCCACCACCTTGCGGGTGTATCACGAAGTAACCATTTCATTGCATCGAACCACTATTGTTCTGGTACCTCTCTTTCAAATTTGTTCAGGAAATCATCCACTTCCCTCAACACGTTATACATAGGCAGATCTCCTGTTTCCATTACTACATAACGCAGTGACTTTATCATCATGTTGCAGTTGAGCGTAGTTACCTCGTGTAACTAGTTCTACCACCATTCTATCTCCTTTTCCAAATATGAAGTGTAGGAGCTTTCACGCTCCCACGAAATCCTACCATCTGCTATTGGATTCATCCAATCCTGCTCCCACACAGTTATCTTGTAGATACAATCTAGATCTTCGTCACTCTCGCAGTCATGCACCAGCTCTGTGTAGTGTGATCCTTCCATAGGGTCCAAAGGTACCACTACACACAATGACTTTTTCTCAAAAATCATCTTATTCTTCCTTAGATTTATCACTTCATTCATGTCAATGGCCCAATTTATTCCTAGTAACATGGGATAGGGATTGTTGTCATCAAAAATATTTATCACTTCGAAATTTGCAAGCGCGCTGGCACCTTCGATATCTACTATTATTCCCTACAATCTTCCCATCGGTAGGATCTTTTTGTTGGTTCGCCATTCACAATTGAATAGGAGACCATTGCAATGTGGGCCTACCCATGCACTCCCATGTCTACTTTGGCAGGACGTTCGTAGCCGATCCTAGATCCAAAATCACTTGATCCATTTCATATTCCTTGATCTGCGCAATCAATCTCATCTCCCTTCCTGTTTATGTTGTGTGCTTCCCAAGCTTCTAGACTATGCGTGGTTCTCCTAGTCCAACACATCTAGTGATGATTCCTTGCAGCCCCTTCACCACTTTGTTGTTGTGTAGCAGCTTCATGCATGTCTCCAGAAAGGTAGTGAGCATTGATGGGTCCATCTTCGATTCCAGTTTGTCTTTACTACCTAAAGTGGAGGCCTCCATGAAGCTCTTCTTAGCTTCCATGAATGTCACCTTAGTGCGCTCTAAATCAAATTTTGGTTCCTTAGTTGGAGCCTTGCGAACCCAGGCACTATCTTTAGGTTTCTTGCCTTTTTCATCTCCTTTTGTGATACCACTTCAAAGCATGATGTTTACATTCAAGTACTCCTCATGCGGCTTAGACCTCATCATTTGTAGCTTCTGAATTAGGGAAGGTTGGAGTGTTCCTTTATCGCACAACCTTGTTATCAACATGGGACAGTCCTCTATCTCATGGTCAAACTGGGTACAATATAAACATGATTCTCTCATCGGATTTGTACAATCACAGGCATAATGCCCTGGCTCTCGACAATTGTAACAAATTAGTTTTCTGCAACCTCCTCCTAGTCCCATTCCACCTCGACCTCATCCGCGCCCCTAAAATGTAGTGCACGCCATCCCTGCATTTTGATCGAGGGCTCGCATTTAGGTCTGAACTATTTAGGTAAGAGTTTGATCCATCATCAGTTCATAACTTCTATAGGTATGCTCATTGTGGCCTACTGACCTGTAAAAATTACAAAAAAATTGTTGGGACATCTACATATACTTCTCTAATAGATGGCAGTTATCTATAGCATGTTTCCCTCCTATCTAACAAATCACGCACCATAATGCAAGTGTTGCACTCATTCTTTCTTGTGCCTCTGGTCGCAATGGCATTGGCCCTCCTCCCGCCAGGTAGTTCTTGAAAACTGGAAAATGGTCCTTGTCATGTCCATGCCCCTTAAACTTTATGGACCATACCTTCTCGCACACTTCTGTGTGATCTGTCTTGTCTTGTTTCAAACTCTACATCTCAAGACATAATTTTTTCAACTATGCGTGGATTTGTTGGACTCCCAGGTTAGGATGTTGTATCCAGGTCTCATGCAGTCACATTGCGATCTTCAATGCCTCAGCTTGAGTGGATAGCTTCTGTTGTGACAACGGGGGTCCTTAGATGCGGTGTTAGTGGTAATACAAACCATGCGTGGTGTTTCCCATCCATCAAGGTGATGTTGGCTTCGCGAATCATACCTTTTAGTCTCTGATCTAGCTCCCAGGAGGTCTTTCCTGGAAGCATCGCAATTTCCTTAAATCTGATAATCGTTTATGTCTATAATTTTGGCCTACTGAATTCCATGTTTATCACACCTAGCATATCTGTAATCCCTACATTTGGATTGTCATTGGAATGCTTAATGTACCATGTCAGTGCGCGATCCTACAAAGCATTGACCAACATTTCTTTCTTTATATTGTCATCCATGACTCCCTGCACTTCCCATACAACCTTTACCATGAACTAAAATTGGTTCAAATCTTCATTCCATACTCCTCTGAACATGGGTAATTTTATCGCGCTCGCCATATTTGTTGACACCTAATCCTTGTGATTCGGTGAATTTATGTAAGTAGATAAATAGGAAATATGAACAGTCATCAGGAGATGAATTGAACAGTCTCTCCCTCATGTACATAATGAAGACCTACCTGATGGAATAGAACACACGAATCATTTTTGCCTTATGGAGTTACTGCTTGGCCTGACATGGTATCAAAGCCAGCTCATTTTCTTAGCCTTTATGTCCTTTGTAACTCCCTATTCTGCTCCTCTACTCTCCATATAATTCAGTGTCTAACATGGTATCAGAGCAGTGTACGCCTGTCTGCTACATCGCCTGCGCTCTCTGGCTCTTTGGACTATCCATAAACATTGTGACTGTTCCCTCATAACTAGTGGTCAGACCCATGACTGTTCCCTCAAACCAGTGGTCAGACCCACGTGGTTGTTGGTGCACATCCAACATTAGCCAAAAATTTATCACAAATCCTATTCCCTCATTTTCGTATTGGTGTAGTTTAACCACAACAGCAAATGAACTAAGATGAAGAAGACGCACATCCGGGGAATGGTTTTGAAAGCCTTCACATTGGTAACTCTTGTGAAAATATACAATTGAACATTGTGATAACTTGTACCGTAGAAATCTCAAGTTTGCAAGTGTGTTCTCAGAGCGAGTTGTTGAATGTATAAGTTGTTCGATTTATGATGTTTCATGCATACGCTCCCATTTTTTTTTAGAGCACGGCTTGGGTCAAGAAAATAGGCCCATCAATTTGATTATATTTGATTATATTTTAACTGTTCTATTGTGACTATTGATGTAGGCTCACCCATTAATAGAGATCTCCACAGATTGAGATCTTGAGGAAGAAGGGCCATTCATAGTCGAAGATAGTTAATGAGAGTGTGATTGAAGCCATGGAATCTTTAAATCCTTTCAAGCATGCACAAGGTGTTTCCTTCATGGTATCCGCTACTACTTGTGGAATCCGTCCACATTCAAAAGTGAGATATACAGTGTTATGAAGAAGTGAGATATGCGTTGCTTGATGAACGGTTTGCAAGGCTCCAAAAATATATGGTATATAAAAATATGGTTTTTTTGGATAGTTGTTTCATTATCAATGTAGATGATTGAGTACGAGCAAAGAAAGTTGTTTTGTTTTGCTTCGGCACCTCGTTACTCTAACTTTGGTATCATGGATTAGAATTCTCTTTTGTTCACATGAAGACTTTGTACTTTTTAACTCTGTTCACTCTGGTTCTGTATTAAGTAATGCGCCTGGGTTTTAAAGTTGGCAATTCTAAATTCTTCATGAGGAAACGTGGACATACAAATATTTAAACATCCAGACTTCAATCTTGAGCGAGGCTTATGACAGGGCTTGCAAATACCCAAACTCAGTCATGCACAATGCCTATGTATACATAGAAATGAGTAGTCAGTCCTGTCTTATCTACTTGTCTCATTAATTTTCAATTTACGTATAAATAAGACATCAAAGATAGACCATTAAAGGACTAATAAATGAGTCTGAATACAACAAATCTCTGGTCTGCATTTGATATAGTTTTCTCAGCAGAAGTATTTTTCTATCAGTAGAATTAATTTTTACAGAATGCATTCAATCATATCCATAGTGGGAATAGTTCTAACTGCCAAGGAAAACTATCTTGAATGGTCTCGAATGATAAAACACACCCTCATTTTCAATGAGTTTTGGAAATGAGTGTGTGTCAGAGACAGAGAAAATGAACCAGTACAGCCTACCTCAGACAAAGAGCTCGTCATTTGGGAAAACAAGAACAACAAAGTTTATGCATTAATCGAAACATTTGTAAATGAAGAGGTGAGTCACCATATTTCATCATATTCAACTGCAGCCTTTGAAGCCTTACAAATGTTGAAAGAACTCTATGACTCACATTCTACACTTGAAGTTGTTCAACTCATGATTAAACTCTTCACTCTTGAACTGCAAAATAATGATCCTCTTTCTCTTGCATCTGAAGTAAAGTCTATAACGCATGATATCAAATCCACTATGCTTGAATTGGATATTCCTCTTATCACTTTTCTCAAGGAACTTTATCCTACTTATTCCAATTATCTTGAGTCATTGCAAGAAAATGGAAATCTCAAAGATATAACCTTTGACTCTCTTGTGAAAAATTTTGCTGAAAGAGAAATAGCTTTTGGAAATAAAATAGCCCCTGAATCTTTTGAAGAGGTTGTGTGCCTTGCTCATAAAGAAAAGCATCTTGCTCAAGATTCTACAAGAGGAACATGTGGTCGAAGAGGAAGAGGAAGATATTTTAGAGGCAGGGGGTAGACATTCTCAAGGAGAAAAGGAATATTTGCACTACATACGTTGCAAAAGAAATGGATCACATGATGCCTCTACATGAAAGCTACCATGGGACAAAATTGAGCAGAAAAGAAACCAACAGAAAGGTAAAAATGATGATACAGATAAAGGTAAAGCACCTGAATCCACTCACTATGTTGTGGCACAATGTAACATTGGAGTAAATGAAGATTTATTTAATGCTTCACTTGCTTCTGCGAAAAATGATTGGTTGCTTGATTCAAGAGCAACCTGCCACATGATGCATAGAAAAGATTTTTTTGAAGATTTCACTGAGAATGTTGATGGAGTAGTATACTTTGCAGATCAATCAAAAATCAAGCCATCAGGGCTTGGCACAATCATGCTTAAACTGCCTAGTCTTCCAAAATTTCTTCTGCATCATGTTCTATATCTCCCACAGCTCAAGAGAAACTTGTTGTCCTTGATCCACATCCACCAGCAAGGTCACTCCATTCATATGTTTGATGGAAATATTGAGGTAAGAAAAGCATCTGACCACTCACTTTTCATGAGGGGAATAGAAGAAGAAAGGCTTCTCAAGCTGCAAGGAACCTCTACTCATGCACAACATTTCTCATACAATTCTCATCATGAAGAAGGTACAATTCCATCAAGTTTATTGTGGCATGCTAGATTTGGACATTTGAAGTATGACAGCCTCCGCTTGTTAAAGACAAATGGTGTTGTTGGTTTGCCTACAATTCCTAGGAAACTTAAGCAATGTGATGCTTACATTCTAGGATAGCATAGCAAATAGTGTTTTCATGATTCACATTCAAGAGCACATAGAAAACTTGAACTCATTCATTCAGATTTATGTAGTCCAATGCCTATTCCTTCTGCAAATGGAAATAAATATATCATGACATTTATTGATGACTACACCAAAATGTGTTGTGTTTATTTATTGAAGAACAAATCTGATGCTTTTCAAACATTCAAGAATTTTCATAAATGGATTGAAAATGATGCACAATCTCATATTGGGTCTATTCGCACTGATAATGGAAAAGAATATACATAAATGAATTTAAACACTATCTTCGCCAACATGGGATTAAACATCAAACAACTATGCCTTATAATCCCCAACAGAATGGTGTGTTGAAGATGAACAGAACAATTTTGAATATGGTACGATCCATGCTTTTTTTCAAAAATGTAAAGATAATGTTTGGGCTGATGCTGTTCTATGTGCTGCATATATAAAGAATAGATGTCCATCTAGTGCTATAAGAAACAAGACTCCTTATGAATTGTGGTATGGACATGTTCCTTCGGTAAAACATCTCAAGGTTTTTGGTTCCACCTGTTATGCTTTGATACCAAAGGTACATAGAAACAAACTTGGTGCTAGAAGTCGTAAGTGTATCTTCCTGGGGTATTCAAACACCTCCAAAGCATACCTCCTCTATGATGAAGTAAATAAAAAGTTTGTTGTATCTAGAGATGTAATTTTTCTTGAATCATCCAAAACTGACAATGTTGTTGAGAAACAACTTGATCGCTTGGATAGATTCGCAAAAACAAAATCATTTCAAGAATTTGATAATCATATTCCACACCTTGAAGGGGGGCTTCCTATACTAGATCAACATGTGGAATCTTCTTCTGAAGAACATTCTCCCCCGCATGAAACAACAACAACAGATGATGCTTTAAGTGATGTGATTGATAGAATTGGGAGACTCAATCTTGATTCAGTCTCAACTCAATCAACAGAGCAGCCTGGACCATCTCAGAAAGGTCCCCCAAAGTGGCTAACAAAGACACTTGAAAGTG